>JANHFX010002644.1:0-15554 GCA_027560015.1 Chloroceryle amazona
ATTTTCCTGCTGTAGGAATCTTCTAGCTTAGATAAATTAAAACGTGTAATTGAGCTCGTGTGTGTGTTTTGAAACTGCCCACCCTTCTACTTTGAACACTGAGCAGAGGTTACCCATTTCTGTGCTGGGGGGGAGGCACCATCCCCAGCCTTACCCCATCCTCTACTTTCAGCCCATGACTGAGCCACGGCTTCCATCTTGAACATGCTCCAGCCCAGCACACAGGGCAGGGGAGATGCTCGTTTTGATGTGCTGCTAAAGGCCATGTTTAGTTAGGGGTGATTTCTCTGTTGGTGGAAAGCTCTTGCCAAAAAAAAAAAAATAAAAAATAAAAAATTTCCAGTGTATCACAGATGACTCGCCTAAGGATTGTATTTTTAATGTCTAATATTGGATATTACTGTAAGGTTATAGCAAGAAAACACAGCTCAAGAGCTAATCCCATATGTATTCTATTTATACCACACTGAGTTACAGCAGTTCAAAGGTTATTTGCTTTATTAACAAGTATCAAGTATACACAGGTAAAAAATTTCTAAAGAACAACCTGTGTGGGACTATTTCCTGATCCCAAACCCCACTCTTTAAATGAAAACTTTATTGTTTTGAAGAAAGATTACTTGTTTCACAAACACCTATTACAGGAAGGGCTGTGTGTTCAGGGAGGGTGTCTAGGTTTCCTCCTCTCAACTTTCTCTGGTAGCAACCTGGAGATTACCTGAACGCTTTCAGCACTAGTCGCAGAAGAAATCAATGTCCTGAAATAGAGAGTTAAAAGGAAAGACATTTTGAGATTACTGAAGGATTAACATTCCTTCAACAGCCCCCAAAGGTACATGAGTAGATGCCAACAGAGAATAGACTATTACACACTCAAAGTACACATAATATTCTTAAAGTATTTTGGAAAAGAAGGACGTCTGGTGTATTTTGACTCCTCTTGCATAGCTAGGGTGATTTGTTCATCTCCCTTTTCTGCTTTCTCGTTTCCCACATCCATATCTGTATTTGTTAGTCATATGCGGTTACATATATCCTTAAACAGCTCCAGATCACACATGAAAAGAATGCCTGAGACTGAGGCTATGAAATACACTTGCTACGGAGAGATGTGGCTAGGAAATCAATGCCAGTATTTTGCTTGAAAATTTCCAGCATGGGACTGACTTCCACAGCATACTGCTTTCATCTAACTTGCTGCTATTATCTTATACAGCTATATAGATCTTTATTCTGCTGCAGGGGATTATCACACTCTGGTGCTCGAACTGTGACATTTACATTAGACCAGCATATCACATAGAGCTGTCCACTGGAAGCAGAAGCCAGGGAGCTGTTTCAGAGAAGATGCTTACTGCTAATGAAAGCACTGTCATCTTAGCCAGCAAATGGCCAATTTTAAGTGATGGAGGGAAGGCAGGCAATCCAACACTGCTTTGTAGTGCACAGTCTATTGTGTCGAGTCTATTGTATTCAGCATGATTTGATGGCTCACAAATAGTGGCACTGGAGGAGGGAAGAAAAAAAAAAAAGCATCTCCTAAAATGTATTGGTCAAACAGCAACCAACCCGTATGGATTACCCAGAGCTGCACAAAAGGATGCCAAGAGAAGTTCACAGGCAGAAACATTTCTTAGAAGGGTCTGTAGCTGATGGCATAAATTGACTCCATCAGTGAGTTACCTTTTTTTTGAGGGGGGGCAGAAATCCAAGGATTAAAAAAAACAAACAAAGAAACAAAAAGCCCAAGGGTCATACAGAGGACCCCAAGCTCATGTCCTCTTTCAGGCTTTTCTCCAGTGTAGCAGGTGCCCCTCCATACCTCCATAATACCTTTGCCCATCAAGTTCTCTATCAGTTGATCCTCTGTGCAACGCCATTTGTGTGCCACCCAGGGCATTGATCAGGGACAGGCACCACAGGGTGATTAATCATTAAGCTCTGGGCATCCATCACCAGGTCCCCTAATATAAATAGAAAACCTCTCCCAAGAGAGGCTGTGGCAACACCAATACTGGGCTGTGGAGCTTTAATACCAGGAAAGCGAAGCAAAAACATTGTCAGGGCCCTGGGGGAAGGTTACAGAGCTGCGAGCAAGAGACTGGCTTCTGACTAGGAGATGGAAGGCTGGTGGCATTACATTGGCGTGCAACACTCGCTCTGTGTAAAGCAGCGCCTTTAAGGGATATTTCTGGAATATGGCCATTGGTCAACATGGGCTGTAGATCGTTTGAAATGTTAGCTTAGAGTCAGAGCCTTAAGGTCAGATTTACAATATTCATCTGAGAGCAGCAGAACAAGAACGACATGTTTTTGCCACCCTTCCTTTCCTTTTGCCACCCTCATAAGTGACAATGTGAATAAGGGTGAAATGATGAAAGTCTCTGTCACTAGTTTAGTGAAAGAAAATGACTTTCCAGGTAAGGCATTGCAGCCTGACAACAGCCCGTCCTGGGCCCCAAGTCATCCTGCAGGCTTAAACATCACTTTAACCTTTCTCTGCTTCCAGTTCAGCTTGCCATGAAGCGGACTGGCTGTCATATTATTGAGACAAAAACCTTAGAAACTTATTTCAGTCCTTCTTTCATGTTCTAGGACTAATTGCTGCAATGTTTCCAGGCCAAATTCAGCATAACTTAATGCTTTTCTCGATGCTGCAATCACTTATCTGAGATGTACGTTTCCTCAAATAAAGCTTGTCTGACATGTTGCAATGCAAATCCTGGCGCCTATTAAGATGAAACAAAATTCCTCCTTTCACTTATTCCTTCTGTGCTAGTGAAACCCATCCAGTAATCTGGACCTAGGATTCAATACTCCAGATAAAATTCCAAGTTTGCTACACGAATTGTATTTTGCCATATGCTTCAAAACAGTATATAGCTAAATATTCAATACTGCTGAAGGTAATTACTGGCAACGTAGCACTCAGTTTGGTTTTAAGCATAGAAATAAGCTACCAGTAAGCATTAGTTGTAAGCCAGACCATACCAGCCTCTGACTTTGTTGATTTATAGTTACAATTAATAGAAAGTGCACTTGTACACATTAGTATACAGCACAGACTCTAATAAAACCCAAGCTCTGAGTAAAACATACATAGCCTTGAAGGAATACTATTCAAATCAATTGGAACTCTAATAGGATAAAGCCCTTAATGCAGCATTTGCAACGTCTGCAACATCAGAGCTTATGTTAGGGATTTTATGGAGGCTATTTGCCCATATAAAGGCCCAAAGATTCGATCCCTAAGCATCTGTGATATGCTACAATCAACTGCCACAATTATGATTTGTTTTTACAGCAAATTAGCGTTACACAGCCAAGTATAATTATGTAGCCAGCTGGGCTTTTGCAAATTCCTTACCGTTGTAGGAACTGTCTTATTTGCTTCTTGATAGACATGTCGTTCTGAGACTAAACTGCTGGGGAAATAACCAACTGTCCCCATATGGTCTTCATACTCTTCTCCATAAACCTTCAAGCAAGGAGATGTATAATTAGATAGCTTAAAACAGTCCTTAGCTGGTTTGAGCTAGTTCATAATGGAATCAAAAGCAGTTACTAATAGTGTTTCTTACTCTGCTTTTAGATTTCCTAGGTTCCAACTAGCTGGCACCATTTACACAAGTTCTGATACAGGCATGCTTGGTTCTGGTTTGGGTTTTTTTGAGTAAATTAATACCACAGTTTATCTGGTAATTTTAAATAAATGCAGCTAATATTTATCTTTATTTCCCTCAACATTAAGAGAAGCTGTGATAAAAGCCATAGCTTCAGCAAGCAGCCGTGGAAAAGTACTGTTGAGCTCTTCCGTTAAGGCTTAGTTCATAATTACAATATAGTTATTTAATTACAAAAAAACCCACAAATTCCCTAAAAAACTTTCAACCCCTCAAGACTCCTCAATCAGTTTAAGTTTCAACATTCACATTGAAAACTAAAGTTGCTCTTTAAACCCCACAATAGCTCAGCATCAGTATCCATTTCTTGACAGAAATGCATGTTAATCTACTTCTGGTTTGCTCATATGCACAAGAATCTCTTACACTTCCAGCCCAGAATTCTCCAGAGTCTTTTTCTTTCACTAGTTTTGAGTAAACATAAATCAGCTGCCCTTTTTTAATATTAATGAATCTGCAGTCTGAAGCATTATAATCCTCTTCTGCTCTGGCAAGGGAGATGGTGTCTACAGAAAAAAAAGTGGACAAATTTCAGTATGTATGTACTGTTACAGAAAGAAATATGAATACATGTGTGCACACACGCAAAGTTATTTCTAGATAAAAATAGGTTAACGTGAAATTGATTCTGCTCAGTTTTTTGATTCTCCAGTAAGCCAAGTAAGAGCTTAAGAACGTGCCATTGCATCACAGAGGAAGTTACAAGACTCCTCTCTACAGTTACCATCCCTTGAGGGGAAAAGCATCCTTTACAAACCCCTTTTTGCAGTAAAACTGGATGTGACATTTCGGCATAAACCCTCCCACTATGCTTTTAAAGTTGACAAGCCAATGCAAATATAACAGAGCTAAGTAAGCAGCGCAGTCTTCCCTCACAGTACCCCATCCAAACTCCACAGTCATATTTGAGACGATTTTTTCTTTGAAACTAAAGTAAAATTACTTACAGACACAGTCGTCATCAGCACACAGCTTTTTGCTGGCAAGTTTGTCCATAAAAATTCCATTTACAAGAGGACATGTTAATCTGAGACACAAAAGTAAAACAACCAACCAAGCAGGTGTCATTTTCATTTGCTGCAGCACTGTGTCGAATGTGTGCTGCATCTGGTGATCCCCATCTTTTATGGAAGAGGCAGACACCTGGACAAACAGGCTGGGCCAATGGGAAGGGGTCCGGGTAACATTCCACCCCAGCAGAGGAGCCGGAGGCAGGAGGAAGACCTCAGGGTCCACTCAGGAAACTGAATCCCTTCCCAAAGCCATGCTGTATTAACATTTTAATCAGCAAGTGTTATTTCAACATTTTCAGCCTTCCTGTAGTTGTCTGTGGCCTTACCTCAAGCAAAGTTTGAGAATGAAAATCAAGTTAGACCCTGGTAAGCAGCAAAGGAAATTACATCCCTCAAAATCCTGGAGTTTAACTTTCACAAGGGCTCACCGACAAGAGTAACCTTCACTGGACTGTAAACCCTCAATGGCAGAGGTCCCCCTTTAACAGTCTACAGAAAGAGCCTAATAGGACTGCAATGCATGGATGTAAATGGAAACAAACCATTAGGGAGCTGAAACACAGTGGAACAGCTTTACAGGTCAGCGATTCTAAATTTGAAGTCTAAAAGGTTCAAGCCCTGCATGCTTGTGGAAGGCCCCTTCCACAGGGAAACACAGTTGAGAGCAGAACACACAGGTTATGCCAGGACAGTGACCGCTTCACTTTTATTTATGCAGCTGAACGCAGACGAGTTTGCAGATGCAAGATGCTGAACACCGTACGGTGCCACAGGCTGACTTCAAAGGTTCTGTTTATGCCTTGGAGAGGATGTCTAGAATTCATCTAATGTTCTAAAATCTTGTCATAGCATACATGAGGCTCAACTACAAGGGAGTATTTTAACTGAAACAGATGCACACATAGGCACAAAAGAACAACCACCAGTGTTGCTGCACTGGCAGAGATTCACATCACATTCGACAGGCTACAGAAGGCTAGTCTGGATTAATCCTTAAAAATGACTTAGATCAAGTTTGAAAATTCCCAAACCTGCACTCCAGACAACTAATGCTTCCTGATACGTGTACTGTACCAACTTTCAGTCCACAAGAAAAACAGAGGAAGCTGTCAACTGTCATCAAAAATTCCACTCTCTTTGAAAGAATTTTTTTTTTGCAATTTCCAGCATCACTCTCCCATTACAGCCGATTTCACCACATTCTCCTCTAATCTTCCAGCCCATTACTCCTTCCTCCAACCTCCTGTATGTAGTGTCTTATTTCCTTTCAGACAGCTCCATACAATCCCTTCTGAGTGAAAAAGGTGAAGAGTGGTGGTATGTAATGGTAGCCTCTTGCACACAGACTAGGGGGATGAAAGGACAGCGTAATTAACACCTATAAAATTAGAACTGCAGAAGGAAAACCAGAAAGTTTATGACAGAGTAACTTTTGCTCCCTTACAGGCCCATTGAAATAATTTTCACTGCAAGTATTAGAATACTTGTGAAATCAAACACACAACAACAGAAAAAGGCATTAAAAAGAATGAAAAAAAATACGTCTGGAAATATGACAATAATCAAAATGACACCAGAATGGGCATCATCTTGCCAGGTGCTCTGGGAGCAGAGGATAAAAACATTTTTCAAGTCTTTTGCAACAAAGGTGGTCTCTATAGCTTGTTTTACGCTTACAGATAACCTATATGCTGAGAAATTGAGCGAACATGCCAGATCTACAACGTATACAGAGATTTTATACAAAAAAAAAAAAAAAAAACAAAAAAACCAAACCAAAACAAAACCAACAAAGCCAGAACATTAGGACAAGTATTTTAGAAAAACCTGCCTAAAAATGGACCTTCAGGCTCATCTGCATCATCCTTGTATAGAGCCAGAAAGCTCTTCCTAAAGGATTTCTTAAATTCACTGGTAATACACCTGGAAAGAGGAGAAGAGAAGCGAGAAGATAAACTTTTCTCTTTCTTCTGTGGACCTGCTTTTACTCCCAGACATTATTATAAAGACAAAACCAAGCTGAATGGCAGGGTTGTCAAACTATAATCAATTTCTACCCATATCTGGAAAAAAAACATTGACAAGTTGTTTTTCTTAAGTGACAAAATTATTCTTGCTGAAAAGCAGCTGTCCGCTTGTTAATAGGCTGGAGATGGAGTGTTGCATTTATTCTGAATATGCTGACATTTAGCATTCCTACTCACGCTTTTTGCTCTGGAAAGACAGCTATTTTTCCAGCAGTCACATCTGAAAAATGAGTGTCACCTTGAAAGTAGTTAAAGCAGTATACTGGATAAGCCCTGCAATCCTGGGAGATCAATAAGACGACAGAATCGAGGAAAAACATGGCTTGAAAACAGCAGAAATGTAATTTATTTTAGAAAATTATCACATCAACACAAAAATTTACTATCCAGTAGATCTCTGGAAATCCTGTCCTGGCTTTTGTGGCAATTTTACACAAGTCTTAAGTTTTCTGTGGGGCACAGCAGACGTTCTAGGAGATCTAGACCCCCAACTATCCACAGAAGTACTTTGTAGGAGCATCCGATTATTTCTTTGCATAAGTGATTTTCATGGCGTGCGATGGAGTAATCTTGAATCCTTGGAGAGCATCTCGAGCAGCTCCTGCTTGATTCTCATTTTCAAACTCCACAAATGCGATGTCATGGCGCCCAGGCACTAAACGTACCTCTTTGAAACCAGGAAACCTTGAAAAGAAGTTGAAAGAGTCAGGTAGTATTTCTTTGTTTGATAATGAGTAGCCATAAGACCTTTCAGGCACCTACTAGTGTAACAGTTACTACCAGCGAAAGCTTTAAATGGAAGGGTTCTAGATGTGCAGTCCTTAGAACCACACCTCAATTAAGGATCATTACACAGAAGCAATTTCATCAGTCTCCTACACATAGAAAAGCAGCTAGTTTTAAAACTACTCCAGCTGTTGTAAAGTCGTTAATATTAGTCAGCAGCTTAAATCCAGTGTAGATTGATAGTAGAGAACTTACACAATTAAAACCAGATATGAAAAAAATTAGATTTACTTTCTGCATCAAGTCACCAGAAATTACATCTGTCATCTTGGCAGCAAGACAAAGAACTGAAATACCTTCAGAAGAAACTCTTATTTAGTCAGCTTGCCAACTGAGAATAGGCATACAGGTAACAAGAATTCAAAGGAGAAGTCCTTTCTTTCTGTTCAAAACTTACTGGTTGAATAACATGGACAGCATCATCTCATTCGTTTCCTCAGGCAAGTTATTAAGGAAAAGGATATAGTTTGGTGGGTTATCAGGCACCTGCAACAACATAAGACGAAAGCTCAGAAGATTATACCCAACTACGTGTTCCTTGTCTGCATGATTAGCTGAACAAAGACTCACAGATCCTTGGGCTTGCTCCTAACACTGCTAGCTTGACTTCAGCATACCTATGCCCCTCAGTTCTTTGACAGGGACAGACTGATTTGGAGAGGCTCTTATTTCCTCAAAACTCACGATAGCATACAGTCTTTGACGTCGTATTTCAACTCAGCAACTCAACAGCTGATTTGACTCCCAGCACTGCTGGGCTGAGACCCAGGTGCCTAAGCACTGGCTGTAGTGCTCTCCAAGACAACCGTACAGCAGAACCACCACCTCTGAGAGACTTGCATCCTTCCAGAAGAGCAGTGGGAGGTCAAGATAAATACCTTCTTCATCTGCAGTAGTACAAAAATACTAAATATCTCTGGCCAATAGAAATCCACAAAACCCACATGGTTTTACTACAGTGCTCTATCCAAATTTATTAATGAGAAACTCCATTAGATTTTAAGCTTCAGCACCTTTTACCAGATTTCCCTTCAGCTATCAATTTGTAGCAACCCACCAGACACAAGGAGTCAATTTGCTGACACTGGACTGAAAGTCTGAAAACTGTCTTAAGTCATCAAGGAAATTACAAAAATGAAAAGAAACTGGACACCCAAACTCCTGAAAGGAAGGTTTTAGGGTGATGTTCTGGCATGCTGTGCTGTCTTCTTTTCTTCTAGTAGTAGAAAAGGAGAAGGAAGTTGAAGGGGATTTAACAATTTTTAAAAAAAAAAAAAAGACAAAAAAAAGACTCCTTCAACTGACACCAAGCACAGACCAAATTTAAAAATCAAGCAGAATTTGTGCATAATCCAGTTTTCTGTATAATGATGAGAAACTGCAGCTTTTCAATTCACGTTAACCAGACAAAAGTGGGATTTGTGTTTGCTTACTGGGATTTAGCTGTTAAAACAAATGGCTCACAGAACAAAAAGGAAGCTGAAAAATATATCCTCAAGTTTTCATGTGGTACAAACATTCATAGAGAGTAATTTTAAACACTTAGAGCTCTCAGTCACAAAGAAAAAGCATTACCTGCTGATTCTGTGTCGCGGTCCCTGGGGCATTGCCTGAATTCTGTGTTGCTCCCTAGTAAGTGCAAAACAGTTTTACAAAGGCATTCTGTTAGTAATATTTAAGCACATACCACCCTGTCTCTGTACAACTCAAGAAATATGTTCGGGTTTTTAAGCTACAATGCAAGGAACATTTGTTGCTTATGAGATACCTCCCAAAGGGAAACATAAACCACATGAATTCTGCTGAACTCCAAAACGCAGCAGTCAGAAATAAAACAAAAACCCATCAGCAGGATCTGACCTGACTAATGGCCAAGCCAGCAGATACAGCAAATCACTGTATCTCCAAATGATAAAAAAATGGTTTAATAAACAGGAAAAAAAGTAGTTTTGAAAGTGAAGGCCTAGGCAGGAGGTACCTAATAGGACAAAAAAATAGGTGCTTCCACTGAGGACTCCGGTTTAGCAAGGAAAACTAAAGCTATTAACATTATAACCAATAGAAATTCTTTCTTATTAAGAAATGTGTGTATAAGGATTGATTTTTTTTTTAATGCATCCTGAGAAATCTCAATATGCTACCTAGAAAATGTTGCTTTCTGCGAACATTTTCATCTCTCCTTGACAACAACTTGTGCCTTAGCAGGAAGTGCAGCTAAGTAACAGACTATTCAAACCCTGTGCTTTGACGTTTTCTGCTATACTTCAGCAAATAAATTACGTCAGTTTAGCCCAGGCCAAGCCTTTGTGGAGGTACATTCCAACCCAACTCCTCTGCATCTAACTGTAAATTAATTATCTTTTTCCTATTTACCATTATTCAAGCAAACAGGGCATTAAAATACTGAAGGGAAAAGCTAGCTGAACGCTTGAGGCTGGCATTAAAGATAAGCATGCCTCCCTTTTTTTTTTTTCCTTTGTCAAGAAGTGGTTAGTTTCTACTTTGGTTTATCATACCTTTGCCTCTTTATTTTCATGTGGTAATAGGGAAAAAGGGGATGAAAAAAAGGAACAGCAAGGACTATACAATCAGCCCCCTCCTTCCAACTTCTAGTGAGTACTCAAGAGCGGTAGGTATCAACAGACCACAATTTGGGGAATTGAGAACTATCAGAAGACAATACTTACCCCCCAAAAAAACCCCAACAACTTAAAATTGCTTTTATGCTTGCTTGGTTTTTAAATTTTTTTCTTATTTTTTTTTCAACAGAGAAGCAGCTTACCTGGATAACCTTTTTATTTGCTGCATTTGCTGACTGCTCCAGAGATTTGGCTTTCTTCTTTTCCTTCCTTTTTTCCTTATCAGCAAAAGTACCACGCATTTTTGAGATGATGTCAGAGTCTGTTTTTGCATACTGAATACGCTTTTTAAAGGGGGAAAAAAAAAACAACAAACAAACCAATACATTTTGCAGTTAGCAACAAACATTTTGCACCAGTTTCATTAACTGTGTTCTACTGCGCATCTACTCCCCCACCCCTGGAACTTCCCATCTTAAAAGTACGGTTATAAGCTGTAGGTACATTTACAGAGCATCTATAACCCTCCGAATGAATTCTGAGCACAACTATGGAACTCTAAAAAAACCCCTAGAGATGAAAATGACTAATTTTACTTCACAGAAATCAGAACGCTATTCATTTAACAGCATCTTTTTAACATCTGTACAAAGCAACGTAAGGACATTTGACAAAATTTGCACTGATCTTCAAAATTACACAGCTATTGAAGATTTCTTCATATGATTTTCTTTAGTGCTCAGGTTGAGTATTTCCTATTGAGTTCTACTGAGCATAAAACTCTTTAAGAGTAGATGACAGAACTGAGCTTGCACCATTCCTCGCTATGGATTTCATTAGAGAATATGAACGTGCTAATGAAACAAGCTCTGGGCTCAGCAACACTACTGTCTGTGCTCTCCCGAGTGCTCAAACCCACAAGATGAAAGCCAGTATTAATATATCCATCCATCACTGTAGTCAAGTGGGCTTTGCGCGCATCGTTACGCCTCACAAATAGTTGCAGAATTAAGAGATACCTAATTATCTAAGCAGGCGACAACGTGATATTATGCTGCACGTTATCAAATACCTTATTAAATCACATTCTATTAGCCAGCAGCATATGTGCTTCACCAAAGCGATACCAAAGTTATTGCACCAGGCGATCTGACGCACGCACGAGCGGAACCAGCTATTGATTTAAAAAATAAATTGCTCATCGGATCTGTTAATTTCTGTAACCAAAAACTGCAGAGATTTTCACCCTCCTCGCTGTCATTTCAAAAAGGAAGCAGAATATTCTAGCTAATTATTATGAATATAATAGTAATGAAGGTTAGTCTAGGTAAATCAACTGAAAGCACCTAATTTCTGTAACATTACAGAATGAAATGCATTCAACAGAATCGCAGAGTTGCTATGGTTGGAAAAGACCTTTAAGATCATCAAGTCCAACCATTATTTAACTCTGCAAGGGCCACTACTACACCATATCCTTGCACACCACAACTAGACCTCCCCAGTCCTGTAGTGTTGTCTGGGAGCATTGCGGCCCACACACAGGACTTGGCCTTCTTGAAGCCCTTATCACTGGCCTCAGCCCATTGATCCAGCCTGTCCAGGTCCCCCTGAAGAGCTTCCCTACCCTCAAGCAGATCAACACTCCCACCTAACTTGGTGTCATCTACAACCTCACTGAGGGTGCTCTTAATCTCCTGATCGAGTTCATTGATAAAATTAAACAGGAGTGGCCCCAGCACTAAGTCCTGAGGAATACCACACGTGACCAGTCACCAGCTGGATTTAACTTCATTCACCACCACTCTGGGCCCAGCCATCCAGGCAGTGTTTGATCCAGCAGAGTGTATGCCCTTACAGGCCGAGGGCAGCCAGTTTTGTCATGAGGATGCTGTGAGGATCTGTATCAAAGGCTGTGCTGAAGCCCGGGTAAGCAAAGTCCACTGCCTTTCCCTCATCCACCAAGCAGGTCACCTTGTCATAGGAAGGGATGTGGTTTGTTATGCAGGACCCACCTTTCATGAACGAGTGCTCACTGGGGCTGGTCAACTGGTTGTCCTGTATATGGTGTGTAATGGCACTCAGGATGATCTGCTCCATGACCTTCCCTGGCACTGAGGTCAGAATGACAGGTCTTGTAGTTCCCTGGATCCTCCTTCCAGCCCTTCTTGTAGGTGGGCATCACATTTATGAATCTCCAGTCCACTGGGACCTCCCCAGCTAGCTGGGACTGCTGATCAATCACAGGGAGTGGCTTGGTGAGCACATCCACCAGCTCCTCCAGCACTCTTGGGTGTAACCCATCCGGCCCCATAGACTTGTCTATATCTAGGTACTACAGCAGGCCACTAACCATCTCCTCATGAATTATGGAGGCCTCCTTCTGTTCCCCATCCCTGCCTTCCAGCTCAAGGGGCTGGCTACCCAGCCAACAACTAGCCCTGCTATTAAAGGCTGAGGCAGAGAAGGCATTAAGCACCTCATCCTTTTCCTCATCCCTTGTCACTCTCTCCCCCGATGAAGATTCTCCCTTGTTCTCCTTTTGTCATTAATGTATTTATAGAAGCATTTTTTATTGTCTTTTCTGGCCATAGCTGGATTGAGTTCTAGGTGGGCTTTGGCCCTTCTAATTTTCTCCCTGCACAGCTTCACTGTGGCTTTGTGGTCCTTGTGGGAGGCCTCTTCCAAAGGCCACAAACTCCCCTTTTGCTCCCGAGTTCCAGCTGAAGCTCTCCTTCCAGCCAGGCCAGTCTCTTCCCTGCCAGACAGTCTCTTGGGACACGGGCACAGCCTGTTCCTCTGAAGCTTTCTTTTTCAAAGTGTGCCCAGCCCTCCTGGGCTCCTCTGTCCTTCAGGACAGCCTCCCAAGGGACACTGCCCATCAGTCTCCTGAACAGGCCAAAGTCTGCTCTAAAGAAGTCCACAGTGGCAGTTCTGCTGACCCCTCCTTACATCTCCAAGAACTGAAAACTCTATTATTCCATGATCACTAAGCTCAAGACAGACTTTTACACCTCCTACAAGTCCTTCTCTGTTAACAAGCAGCAGATGCAGAAGGGCACCTTCTCTAGCTGTCTCCTTCACCATCTGTGTCAGGAAGGTCTCTTCCACACACTTCCAAGAACTTCTGGGACTGCTCCCTCTCTGCTGTATTATATTCCCAGCACACACCTGGACACTTGAAGTCCCCATGAGAACAAGAAGAAGCGAACATCAAACCTCTCCCAGAGGAGATGGTGAGTGAAATAGAAGCTTTTGAGATCTCAAAAACTTTAAGCCAGCATAGAAACACCGTAAAGCCATCACTTTGGAAACCTAAATGCTAAGTTCAACCTCTGTGTCTCTCCAGCATCCCTTCTGGCTTCACAAAAATACATTCCACAGGACGTAATGTGGCTGAGTAACTGTACAACCGGAAGCACACACGATAGTTAATTCACAAGGTGCAAGTACCAAAACAACATATCATATCATGGCAAGTTGTTGTGTGGTTATTTTTCCTTCAAAAACTAACGAAATAGCTTACCATTGGTTTTCCATAAAAGGGAAAGCCTTGTAGCTGTCTCAAAGCATTGGTAGATGATCCAAGTTCTTTAAATATGACAAAAGCCTGTCCTCTCATCTTCATAGTCTTTAAAGCCACAATGTCGACCACATGACCAAACTGTGAGAATAATGCATACAGGGACCTCTTCAGTTCTGTTGACAAGAAAAGAAATACATATTTTAACAGGTTACATGCAAGTGTCCACTTCTACAGAGCGTTCTGTCCTTCAGGGACAGCATCATTTGCCAGTTTTACCTCACACAGTGACATGTAACATGAGTTTAGTCAAAACTGTTGCACTGTTGAGTGCAAGTTTATTTGCCCAGTTTTTTTAAGTTGGTGTAAACTGCTTGGTTTGAACTAGTGAAAAAGTTGTATCGCCATCCATTGTACAGTAAAAAATGATAACCATTACATTTCACAATGGAGGCTTCCGGCTTATAGGGCACTTAACACACTACAAACAAAACCTCAAGTTAAATTTGTTCAGTAGAATCACCTTGAGAAGTTGTTAAATTTCTCAGAAAAGCTGTTTCCACTTTCAGATCTCCCTCTGAAGCACCCCGAAGAAACATTTAAGGATTGCTAGTCTGATCCAGCTACTTGGTTCACAAACAGTAAATTACTGTAATCACTTTAGATTACAAGCTAAGCATGAGTAGGAAGTAGATAGTTCTACGCAGACATTGAGTATACAGCCAGATAAGGACAAGAGATTATTTTTTTCTAGCACACTTAGAGGAGTTAAAAATCCTTAGCAGAAAGTCCTCTCCCTCTAGAGAGCTGCAGTAACTGCAAGGCAGTATCTCCAACACAATATCTGCATCAGACTAGCTCATGCCATGCTCACCCCCTTTGCATGGTACTAAACCAAACGAGGAGCACACGTGCTCCCATATTCCAGCAAGAAGGGACTGCTGACCACTGAAGCACAGGCCTGTCAGCATCCATCAGACAGCCTCATTATGCCGTGTTACGGAACAGGGCTGGGCCAGCCACATGATGAATGCCAGATGCTCTCTAAAACCATCTCCCTTCCCAAAAGGGAAGGGAAAGTGAATAAGAGAAAGACCTATGGACTGAAAAACTACAACAGCTTTAATGAAACAATAACAGGAAAATATAATAATATTAAGAAAGTAATTAAATACCCTGATGGCAATCATGTCACTGCTAATGCTGTGGGCAGGCACTGAGTAACAAGACAGTGCACAAGATTAGCAGGGACCTTGGTTTCTGTAGGAGCAAGTATAAGCAAGAGCCTTTCTGCACGCACCAGTCCTTGGTAGTAACTCTAAACATGGAACAGTATCACTGCTAGAAGCAGCCACTATCTGCAAAAATCCACCATTAACTTCTGAAAATGTAGTCACTTAGAAGAGATGGAGCTAAAAAAATAAAATTAAAAAAAAAAAAAAATCACTGAACAAAATTAGTTTCTGTTCTAACTCAAACCAGGGCACTCCTAGGACTGACAGGCAAACATAACCTATGGAGTTAATTACAGAAGAGCAGCAGAGGGGCTTTGTTAAAAACACGGGCCTTGTCTTACAAAAAGACTCACACACTGAGCTACATTTGTTGATTTTCAGCTGTCGCTTCCTTATGAACAGCCAGCTGCCAAGAGCCCAGTGAACGACCACCGCCTTCTGGGAGACCCGGCAGCCACTGAAGCCAAGGGCCTGCCAAAATAACAAGCCAGAGTCCCCGGCCCGGCATGATGGTCAGCCCCCTATGTGACAACGTCCTCCGTCTGTGACAAAAGCGAATCAGAGACACCGATACCTTCTTTTTTAATCTTGTCATTGATGTTGTTGATGTAGATGGTGTGGTTCGGCCTGATGTCCATCCTCTGCGGCGGCTGCAGACCTGCCTACGGGCAGAGCACAGGCGGGAGCCGTGAGCGGCAGATACGGTGC
>JANHFX010002647.1:18678-29401 GCA_027560015.1 Chloroceryle amazona
GGGAATCTCTCCAGAGAAGGAGACTCCACAGCCTCTCTGGGCAGCCTGGCACAGGCTCCCACACCCTCACACCAAAGTTTTTCCTCCTGTTCAGAGGGATGTGATGCTACACACCAGCACCAAACCGTAGGCTGTTCTCCAGGAAATCCTTATGTACATAAGGAAAGGTACCAAAAAAGGTACCAAAATACCTTCGAGGAAAAGAATGTGTGTGAGCTTTGCATCCTCAGCACAACATGGTTTTTAGGCAGTACATAGACCAAGCAGTTTGCTTTCATTATTTCTTCTACTTTCCTTAGTAGAGAGCTTGATGGCCCCCTCAAAATAGCAAGTAGGCAGCAGCAGTCAAGGATTTGTGATGGCAGACTGGAAGGATGAAATACACAATTAAAATGGAAACTAGAAGACTGAATCAGAGCGTTTTGTTTTAAGTATGATAAAAGCTTCATTGTCTAGCACAGAAAAAAACCCACTATTTAAATAAGTAGTGACGAAAAAAAACATTGAACTGCACTTTGACTTACAACACATTTTTATCTTCAAAGCCTATCTTACCCACAGTTCTAGCCTCAGAATACTGTGAAAGCACAAAGTCAGGACTTTGTTTTTCCTAGTACGATCTAAAGAACTTTCAAACCTGTTTTTTTTGGTGGTTGTCATATGTGAGTCTTGAGAGATCATGGAATCACAGAATGGCAGGGGTTAGAAGGGACCTCTAGACATCATCAAGTCCAACTCCCCTGCCAAAGCTGGAATATTTAGGGCAGCCCACAAAGGAACAGATCCAGGTAGGTTTTGAAAGTCTCCAGAGCAGGAGACTCCACAACCTCTCTGGGCAGCCTGGGCCAGGCTCCGTCACCCTCACAGTAAAGAAGTTTCTCCTCATGTTGAGGTGGAACTTTCTATGCTCAAGTTTGTACCCATTCATCCGTGTTCTATTACTGGGCACTACAGAAAAGAGCTTGGCTCCTTCCATTTGATACCGACCCCTCAGCTATTTATAGACATTAATAAGATGTATTCATATATTTCTCAGACTTTGCAGATGAATTCCGTGGACTATAAAAGTGAACTTGCTGATTTGTATCAAATAAGATGGCAGATGGAACATGTTTCTAGCAGGCAGAAATAGATCTGCAAAGGCAAATGGGCTGATACCCTAGCTGTACACACTTCTTGGAAATGGTGTAGAATAAGAGCTGAGAAGTCATGTCACAAAAATAGTTCAAGGAAGGGACATAGAATGTACTGTGCTGGTTGCACTCCTGGCTTCTGAACATTGTCAACGAGCTCCACAACTCATGGGTTTTGTCTAGATGCCGTGGCGTGTGGTTGCTGTGGGAAAATGATGCTTTTATACCTTTATGAACATTGTTTCCCCAGCTTCTTTCCTTACACTTCCAAGTTGGGTAAGATTCTGCTAGGAGTTCATAAGCTAATTTTGTTTTCTGTTTTGTTTTGTGAGGGTGGTATTTACCATCCTGCCGTGCTTGGTTCCAGTGAACTGAGGTTACGCTTAGTGCAGACTGATTGTGCTTCAAGGATGTTGCCTCCAGCCTAAAAAAAGGCAAAACAAGTCCAATGAACAAAGAGAGAAGGTTGTTCTGGATGTCTTATTCTGTAAGTCTCTTAGAGAGATCCAAAGTTAGGCTTTGGAGGAGGGTTAGAGGCCAAACTGCTGCTTTGCCTATCAGAGTGAGTCACTAACTAGCAAAGTAATTGCATTGATTATTACCCACCCACAAATTGCAACAGAAAATACCTTGCAGGGGGTGAAAGTTGTGCTTTTCCTGAAGGCTTCTGTATAATTAATCTCCCCTAAGTGCTGGTGCTTTAGAACCATCTGAACCCTACGCCAGTTGACTGCTCCTAGGTGGTTTCAGTGGTTCTCCTCCTATCGCTTGGCTGCTAATGAAGGCTTTTGACTCCACTGCGATAGAAAAAAATGCAAGCTGGGTATTCTGCTTCTGGTTTTGAATTGTAAGTCTGGCTGCCTGACTTTGTTGTGGGCATTAAGGGTTTGAGCAGCTGCATGTTGTATACCTACAGCAAAACAGCTCCCTTGTTAGACAGAACATTTCATAAAGGATTAAGAAGTGGAGCTGGCTGAGCCGTAGGGGACACTTTTGTCTCATAAACAAGAGGCTGATTACCAAGAGACTGCTTGTTTGTGGAAGAGGTAACTGAGCAGCTTCTTTCTCTCTTGGGTCTCTTACCTGGTACTTTACCCCATAATTTCTGCATTAAATCCATTTAAAAATGTTTGTTCCTACAGCTGCACTCAGTAGCTGTTTGAAGTGAAGAGTATTTTTAACAGAAAATGAGTTGCTACACTTGGCACAGGCAAACCAGTAATAACTGGGGAGGCACTGGGGCAAATTGTCACTCGCTGTCCATTCTGTGTTTCATGTAACACCAGTTTACAACCACCTCAGTTAAAAACTTGGTTAAGATTCCAGTTTAAACACAGGCTTTCAGCATGAATAGCACCTATATGACGCCTCTATATACAAGATTATGCAGATAGCTTTTACATTTATATTTTTTTTTCTGTAAGGCTCTTAGTCTTGCATTGAAGAGAAAAGTTTCAGCATTGGAAAATGAATACTATCCCCAAAATTACAATAAAAAGTTGTTTGTTTGACTGAAATTCATCCCCCTGCCTACGTGGGTTGTTGCATAGCGTAGAAGTACCTTTATTAATATTCTCATCACTCACCCTGCAGCCCCAGGTATTATTCCCTTAAGTTTATTCACTTGGCAAGTTTGCACTTTTTATTCTGTGTTATTTATAGTATTACTGTGCATTCTTAAAACAAGAAGCTACTAAAAAATCTTAGCTGTTGGATCATATTGTGTTGAGCTGCCATGGAAAGATAATCAGATGTGATTTAAAGGCTTTGAGAGATTAAGAAACTACTATGTTTACCATCCTGCTTAAAGATTCAGAGATGCTTATATAGGGTAAGCATGATGGTAGACTGTAAGAATATACCAGGATATGTCCACGGGGAAAAGTGGGTTTCTTCCTTTGCCCAGATTTGTAGCTTTCTGATGATGATATTGGTCATTATGTTTAGAAACACAGATTTTAACTCTCATGGCTTTCCTTTTCCTTTATTTTTAGCAGTTATGTTGTAGAGAAAGTTCAAATCCAAACTCAAAAGTAGTGCTTGCTTTATCCTGTAAAATTCCAGGTTTTACTTGGATGAAACATAAACCTTTTTTAAATTGCCTTTCTTCTGTTACTTTACATGGCTTATGCTACAAAATACCCAGCGGAATACCCATGAGCTCAGCAGATTTGTGGCATCTGTTGCAGCCAATGTGGCAGCAGCCCCGTCACGACACCCCCAGAAGCTTTCTGGAGTGTGAGGGGGGAGCTCAACTGAGCTTCCCTTTGCCTGAAATCACAAAACCCCAGCATGCTGGGGGCTGGAAGGGCCCTCTGGAGATGATCTGGTGGCACCCCCCTGCTCCATCCAGCAGGGTCACCCAGAGCAGGGGGCCCAGCAGTGCAGGGTCCAGGTGGGTTGGGAATCTCTCCAGAGAAGGAGACTCCACAGCCTCTCTGGGCAGCCTGGCATAGGCTCCCACACCCTCACACCAAGAAATTTTTCCTTCTGTTCACTTGGAACCTCCTGGGTTCCAGTTTGTGCTCATTGCCCCTTGTCCTGTTGCTGGGCACCCTGACAAGAGTCTGGCCCCATCTTCTTGACACCCACTCTTCAGATATTTATCTGCTGGCAGGACTTGTGACCCCGTGGGGGACCCACACTGGAGCAGTCTGTTCCTGAAGGACTGCACCCCGTGGGAGGGACCCAGGCTGGAGCAAGGGAGGACTGTGAGCAGACCTCCCCTTGAGGGGAAAGGAGCAGCAGAGACAGTGTGTGATGAACTGACTGCAACCTCCATTCCCTGTCCCTTGCATCACTTGGTGAAATTGGGATTAAAGCTGATCCCGGGAAGAAGGGAGTGCTGGGGGGAAGGTGGTTTAAGATTTAGTATTTATTTCTCATTACCTTTCTCTGATTTGATTGGTAATAAATTAAATTAATTTCCCCAAGTCGAGTCTGTGTTGCTGATGGTGGTACCTGGTGAGTGATCTCTCCCTGCCCTTATCTCCACCCACGAGCCTTTTGTTACCTTTTCCCTCCCCTGTCCAGCTGAGGAGGGGGGAGACAGAGCAGCTTTGGTGGGCAGCTTTTGGTGGCCCTGTCCAGCCAGGGCCAACCCACCACCACCCTGAAGGCAGTTTGCCTGTGGAACCTTAATTTGACTTCACTGGATGTCATCCATCTGGTATTACTACAGTGTCACCCATCACTTGTCACTTTTTTGTTCTACAAAACTTTTCCATAGTTCAGTGGATGGGAGTCTGGGGCTGCCCAAATATCTCCTCCATGTGCATTGGGAAGTACAAGGGGAATACAGGTTGACTGTACCTCCCTTTCCATATGATTCTGTGGATCACCTTGCTCTACAGTCGTTGCTGGGAGGTGTTAGGGTGGGAATTTTTAATGCATTGTGTGGTTTACTTTTTGTTTGGTTAAGTACATGAGAGAAGAAGTAGTAACTGAAATTCAGAATAGAAGAGATGACTTCGTTTCACACCCACAGTGGCAGAACTATGCAAGTCTGTAAAGTTTGCCACTTCTTTACATGGTTGTCAGGCTAATCAGACAGGTTTCATCTGTGGTTTAGATGAGAAATCATCTTACATCCTGAAGCTTAGGAGAATAAGAGCGTGAATTTGGGCTTGAGGGACGTCCACCTTGCTTCACATTGATCCGAGCAGCACTTTCCAGGTTATATATATATGTGTATATTAACAGGACAAATATGTGGAATAGAAAACACCATGGAGCCTTCCACATCCCAGTTTCTGGGAGAGAAAAAGGGGATATCAGGATACCTATTAAATGTATACTCCATCTGGAAAGAAGACAGAAAGGAATTTTAATAGAATAAAAAATTGTGTTCCTGACCTAAAGTGAACTTCTGTGGTTTGTAAAGCAAGTAGATGGAAAGTTCTGTTTCCAAAATACATGAAGATTTGTTCGTGAAGATATGTCATTGTTCAATCATCACTAATATTTATTCCCAATTTAGGCAGCTGAAAAGTGAAATAAGTCCATTTTTTCGTTAGCTGAAAATTTTTTGTAGGAGTTATAAGGGGGAGGAAGTTTCTAAGGTAACCTGCCAATAAATAAGCTTATTTCCAAAATAAGGAAAATGAAATTTCAAGAACATGCTGTAACTTCTAGTAGAACAAAGTTAAAAACCAGTGCTTTGAGCTTTAGCTGTAGTGCATCTGCATTCATTGTCTGCATTGGTGGCTTGGAATGTTTTGTATAGGAATATATTCCCTCCTTGTTTTTCAACCTGAAATTGTTACCTGGGAATAGGTGAGTAAAAAGATTTCTACAAGCCCTTCTTAAAATGTAATAAAAATACGATACCATTTACATCAGCGATAGCAGCTCCCTGTGCTTCTGCATTCATGTACCATCCTAACTGACACTGTTCTTGAAAAAGAAGAAAATAAAAAAGGAATCATGATCTGCTTATGTTACTTCATGAGTTTTAGATGACGCGGGAATATTTCTGTCTGCTTGGGAATGCTGGCCTGAGGTTTTTTGCATTGTCTCAGGAAGAGGGAAAGAATTCCAGCTACTTTTATCCTAGTAAATATTTGAGGTGAACTGTGCTGCATCTTCATTTTGATCTCATTGAAATTTTGGTATTGACGGTCTAAGGATGGCAGTAAATTCTCAGGTAATGGGTGTAAGTTAATGTGAGTAAAGTAAAAAGTACCTGTGATTCATTAGACCTGGAACTCCCGAGTCCTGAAGCATCATAATTTACTTCTCTAATGCTCTAATTGACTTCCTGCATCAAAAAAAGCAATTAATGATTTTATTTTATATATATATTAATAGGTGGGACTATTTGTATGCCTTTTGTCCCTAAGGAAGAGTTTGGTTGAACAGTTCTGTTTTGGTTGGTGTTCATAGCCATGGAATGATGTAGGTGTTCTCCTTTCAGGCAGGGTACATTATTCCTGGTTCTCGTCAGTGTACTGACTATTTTTAGTAGATTTTGGTGACTTTGATCCAGTAAAGGTCAGCTGCATGTGCTTGCAAACCAATTGCATCAGATGCCCATAGTGATTTTCCATGTCCCCGTTTTCTTCTGTCCCAGCTGAGGTTTCTTGAAGGACCTGGCTCATGACCTTTGACAGCTTCTGAACAGCCACTTTCCAGGAGTCAGGCCCTTACAAAAATCTTAGTTTGTCCACCCCGAGGGTACCAGAGCCCCAGGAACAGGTGCTGCAGTACAGGCTTAGCCCAAAGCCCACACTTCATTAGCTCGCCTGCTTGCCAGCGAGGTGGCCTTGATGTGGCCATGACAGGAGGAGGAGGTGACAAGCATCAGGGTCGATAGGAATGGGTCACGGGGAGCAGTTGCTGGAAGGCCAGTCAGGTCCAAGGAGCTTGGTGGCAGAGGTTGATGCGAACATGGTGACTGCTATTTGGATTTTGCCCTGCAACGGAGAGCAGGCTGAGATCCAGACAGGATTGGCGTGTGTGAGCAGGGTCCTCCTGTGTGCTGGACTGTGTGCAATGGGAGCCGAGGAGAAAAAAAACCTGAAGAACTTAAAGCAGACAAGAAAGGGGTTAAAAACAAGCGTGAAAAGTTAGATCGTGGTACTTGATGTCTTGAAATGAAGCAGGATTTATCTGGAAGGCTTTAGTCACCTGGGAAAGAAGGCTCGGGTAGCTGTGTGGGAGGCAATTTGCAGGCAAGTGTACTCCTCTGCAGTAGATCGGTACATTTTAATGAGGTAAGTATATTTGCTCCGTTTTAAAGGATTTGCTTTGGTCTAGAAGTCTGGAAATCGTTTTAAATAGACTGCTTTGAGATACAACGGTCAGGTGGAAATATTTGAAGCATATATAATATGGAAACCCTTTATTTACAACATATTTGTAGGGCCTCAGGAGCTGAGCTGAAAAGATTGACTCTTTTCCAGCAGAGATCTTTAAGAATAAATAAAGCTCATACAAAGGATGTAAATAGAAAAGTGAAGTCAGAAGCTACTGTAGCTATACAGTTTTATCTATTTATTTACATCTGCAGCCATCTCTCAATCCATCCCACCCAGAAAAAAGGATGTTTTCACACTGACATTCTTCTACTCTCCCCATGCCCTACCCATAGGCTGTGTGGGGCTGCTGAATGGGGCCATCTTTGAGATGCAGGTTCCCCTCCGAGGTGGCTTTCTGGGTAGGTGGGAATTCCCACCCACCGATGGTGAGGAGGGGAAGGCAGCCACACTGTGCTCAGCCCCTGCAGCGACTGCCTGAGCTTGTACACGCACCCATCAAAGAGGGTGCAAGAGCTGGACCCTGACACGTAACCAGAGCTCGCTCTTCCCATTGAGAAGACAATGCCTTTCTCTGGACAAAGATGTCAGCAAGTGAGATGCATTCAGCTGATGCATAAACGTCAAGTTTGAGGAAATGTTCCATGTTTTCTGGTATTTACCATTCTGACTTTTCCAGTTCTTTCTTTTTCTTATAGAAACATAGACTGGTTTGGGTTGGGAGGGACCTTTCAGGGTCATCCAGTCCAACCCCACACTGAGCAGGGCCATCTGCAACCAGAGCAGGGTGCTCAGAGCCCTGGCCACCTCCCCTGCAATGGGGACAGGGATGGGGCAGCCACCACCTCTCTGGGCAACCTGGGCCAGGCTCTCGCCACCCTCAGTGTAAAAAATTTCTTCCTTCTCTCTCATTTAAATATCTCCCCTTTTAATTTAAACCATCACCCTTTGTCCTGTCACAACAAGCCCTGATAAAAAGTCTGGCTCCATCCTTCTTAGGGGCCTCCTTAAGTACTGAAAGGCTGCAGTAGTCATGCTCTCTATTATGTGTGTCCACTTTCTCCTTCTACTTACTTAGTTTGATATCTTGTCCTTTCCTGAGCTTGTTTTTGCTTTCTTTCTGCTGTCAGAACAAGAGAGTTTATAATATCTGTAGCATAACTTCAAAGGGAGTGTCTGCAGTGTTTAAACAATCACTACAGAACTCATTAGAATAACAAAGACAAAATAAACACATCCTCACCACAGTGAAGAAGTAAATTCCCTGGGCAGTATAGGCATCTGACAATCTCTGGTGACTTTCTGAGAAGGTTTTTCACGCCTGCTTTACCTTCTCCTTTTCTCTGAAGTTTGGAAACTTTTTCAACAATGGATCTTTCGCTCTCTCTACATTGTGCACAATATAGTTGAAAGGGAAAAAAAAACTATTTCTGGTGTTATTCAGGACCTCTGTAGCCATGTTCAAAGCTTGAATAAATAACTTTCAGTACTAGTTTCTTCTGAAAATCACAGTTTGTGTTGTGCCTCTCCCTGAAAATATCACCAGCGGGTCACAGGCAGTTGCTGAGGAGCAACGTCACCTTTTGTGGCACCTCACAGGGGTGGAAACACATACGGAGTAAAAGTGAACTCTCTACACTGCTGAGCTGTGCCACTGAATTTGAGAGGTTTTGATCCTGAAAAGATGTGGGGAAGGAGTGACAAACAATTCCAGAAGGTTTCAGAATTCAGATATTTACGCACCGTTTTGACAGGACCATGAAGTCAGTAGTGGTATTGCCCATTTTACGCAGAGTAAATTGAACTGTGGAAAAACAATTCGTTGGGTTTTGCAAATTTATGACTGCCCAAAAGACTCTGATCATTTTATAGCAGTGTTGAGGTGTTAAGAGATTGCAAACAACTTCTGTGGTTGGTGTGCTACTGTAACAATTTGGTTTGAGGGAGAAAAGTCTCAGTTGTAAAATAAAGGAAATCTTCATTTATCTAACCATTCTTCTTAGGATTTTAGAAAGCTGTAGCTAGAAAAACTCAGTTCTGGTTTGGCTCACCAGTGCTGGTAGAACACCAAATGGACTCCCAGCTTTAAAAGCAGCTGGAGCACACGAGGCTCTGCAGCTGGGGCTGGAGGAGCCAGCGGGCAGGGTGGGATGGATGCTTGTGTTCATTTTATGCAATGGAGCTATGGCTTCACCATCACCAAGAGCAGCCTTGATTCCTCTTTCAAATAATTCTGCAATAGGCTTGCCAGCAGATATTTCTGGATTGGGTTGTCTGGGAAAGCTGCTGGGAAAAGCACGTTGTGCCAGGCAGCTGCTTGGAGGAAGCGGTCAGCGTTGAGCAAAGACTCTGGAAGTCTTGCAATCAAATGATTACATTGCATGAGAAAATACCGAGTGGTGGAAAGTTGTGTTTTTCAGGAAAAATTACACAATCTCTTTAAAGTTACTGACGGGTGCTTTCTCTGGAAAGCAGATGTTTATAAACTGAGCAGCTTTTCACATCACTTTTATACCTCTTCCATGACAGAAGCATAAATTCAGTTAAAAATGAAGTGCACGTGCTTCTAGGTAGCGTTTGTAAATTTTATATATGGACTGGTGTGAAGTTTTGAACAGTCCTCATTGCATCTCAGTTACTGGAAGCTGTTGGCAGTCAAATACTCACTACATTTTACTGTGGTTTTGCTACTAAACATTTATAGTTATTCTTCTTCAAAGGGATAATTTATTATTCTGCAAAATTATAAAGGCTGGGGGAAAGGAGCAACACATACAGACCTGGAATTGAAAAGTTGAGAACTTTTCCCTCATTTGTTGTTATTTCCACTTCTCAGGAATTCTTTGAACACGCGAAAAAGCTCTGGGA
This sequence comes from Chloroceryle amazona, assembly GCA_027560015.1. Classification (NCBI taxonomy): domain Eukaryota; kingdom Metazoa; phylum Chordata; class Aves; order Coraciiformes; family Cerylidae; genus Chloroceryle; species Chloroceryle amazona. The sequence continues at coordinate 28,436 of JANHFX010002647.1, forward strand.
TGACGAAGGCGTCAAGGCGTGCTTCGAGAGGTCAAACGAGTATCAACTGATTGACTGTGCACAGTAGTAAGTATTGCTTTTTATGGAATGAATAGCCAAGAATGAAATCATCTCTACCAAGTTTGAAAATACCTATCAGTGAAAGTCGGGGAGGTTTGCGATGCAGCGAGTAACGTTTTCCTTCTCTGGATTAGCTGAGCACGTATTGCAGAAGTGAGCGATCGCTTTATCGTAGCTGGCCATTATTATACAACACTTCTGCAAATATTTAATATTCCTCTTCAACAAGTATTTAACAGCTAGTAATGCTGAGTAAGAAAAAAATATCATCTGAAATCATTTTAAGTATCTTTATTCCATTCAAAATAGATTTACATAAAAACATTTCAACTGAAACTATTAAGTTTAAAATATGTAGAGCAGACCTAAGGAAAATGCTTTGGTTTAAATTCTGAGACCCAGAAGGTGCTGATATTGCTCCGTGTTTCCACATTTCATGAAAGCTGCTGAGATGTTTACCTAATCAGTTGCACACCTACATAATTAATCTGTTTTGGGTGTGGGGGGAATGATGAGCAGTATTTCATTGAAGATAGTAGCACATTTGGTATCCTTTCCTTCGTGTGCATCAAGGGAAGCAATACCTGTGTGCAGAACAGCAATCAGAATCCTGAAATGGGTTCCTTTGATAGGAAGTGTTCTGAAAAGAGACGTGTAGTAGATTGTGAAGGAGCAAATCATAAATACAAAGTACAATTGATGAAAACGGATTCATCAGGAAATAAGCCGTTATCATTTCAGGGCTCCAAAACTCAGCCATCTTGAGTAATAACCCAGCCCTGAATTAGACTTTGACCAAAAATATACATTTCATGTGAACTGCTATTGTGAAAATGTATATTCTTACGGTTGCTATGTGATTTAGGGTTTCCAGAGAGCACACTCCAGTGTGTTGTGATTTGTCTG
>JANHFX010002647.1:32088-50878 GCA_027560015.1 Chloroceryle amazona
AGTATTGCACGGCCATCAACCATATTTTTTCCCTAATGACCTTCATATATTTCTTTGACATTAATACCATAAAACTGGCAAGTTATTGTTTTCCCTGTCCTCTGATTTAATAAATCTTTCAAGCTAAATTTCAAGTTTCATTTCAAAAAATGATATTTAATTTGAAAAGTTGATTTGATTTAGTTGTGTCCCCATTTGACTGACTTAGATTTCAGCAGCGTGGTTTTGTTCGTGATGATAAATCTTACATCTTACTGTGGTTGACTTTAAATTACTTTGAACTGATGTGATTATATCTATATTTACATGCTTTCTCTTCAGCAAATTCTCGGTCTGTAGTGGACTTTCAGATTGTGATTTAGTGCTGTCTTGGCCTTAAACTGTCTAGTATATAAATAATAGACCAAAATATGTTCATTAAAAATTTCTTTTAATCCTAGATCATTCCACTGGCAATGAAGAGGTACAAAATTTCCTTCTAATTGATAGCGTACTGTGAGGTAGAGTTACAGGTTGTGACCAGCTGTTTGATGTTACACGTGTTAAGTTGGTTGGCTTCACCATCATCATGATGCCAGAGAGATTGTGGAGTCTTCTTCTCAGCAGGCTTTCAAAACCCACCTGGATCTGTTCCTGTGGGGTCTGCCCTGGGTGACCCTGCTCTGGCAGGGGGGTTGGACTCGATGATCTCCAGAGGTCCCTTCCAACCCCTACCATTCTAGGATTCTATCATGCTGGTGAAATGGTTTCTATATGATAAGACCTCTTTCTTCAGTGCAAACCACACCATGTGCTAGTGGGTGGCCACTCTAGCAATCCCAAAAGAGTCACTGAATTTAATTATTGCTTGGAAATCCAGCTCGTGCCCACAGACAGCAGTGGAGGTGAAGACCTTTGTAGAACATCTGTCATTGTTGGGGGATATTGGGCACCCCCAGTCTGATGAAGTCCGTCCATGGTTTTGCTAAAGAGTTGAGTTATCTGTTTTGGTTACTTGACTGTCCATTATTCAGTTGATTGGGTTGGATCTTAGTTGGACTGATCAGAAATAAGGCGTGGAGATTCTTAGAGCACTTAGACACGGTCACAGAAAGGTGGTGGTTTAAGAGCAGAAGAGCAGACAAACAGAACTAGACACTTCTGAAAGGGGAGAAAAAAAGACAAAACTAGAACATCCAGTTCTGTCTCTGCGTTTGCTCAAGGCATTATTGTTAGGAAAAAAATAACTTTTTTTCAGGATTATTGGAAGGTTCCAGAGTTGAATTCAGTCCCATTGCATTCACACGAAATAGCAGAACGTGGGTGCATGGGAGGCCCTACCTGGAAGGGTTGCGCTTTGGCTCTCTGAGTCCCTTGGCGTAGGAAGCAAACCAAGGATTTAAGGGAACCCTGCCTTCAGCAAATACTTTATCCCAGTTTGTCTATCAATCTTCTCTCCCTGATAAAATACACCACTTCTGATATACTTAAGTGTGAAGGTCTAAATTGGTCTCTGTGCAAACATTTTGGCTATAAAACTTGATGATGCAAGTTCTCAGGAAAGCAAACACAAGATGAGAGCTTGGCCAAAGAAAACTGATTTTCTATTTGAGTTAATATACATGGAAAAGACACACCTCGTGTTCTTTTTCTTTGCAGTTATTCTTTCTTGGAGAATGGCTTCAGCCAAATTCTGAGGCACCTATCCTGCTATTAGGTGGAGTATCTCAAAAAAAGTTCCTTCTGGTGTTGTCCACAGATTCAACTCCTGATGTGAGCAAGCACATCATATTTTTCCTCAACAGCAATGCTTCTTGAAACCAAGCATATTTGGACTTCCCTTGTGCTCTTCTAGACATAAGGAGCCTTATAGGCCCCTCTTGTGGGCCCTTTACTCCAAGGACATTGAAGTGCTGGAGCGTGTTCAAAGATAGACAGCGAGGGTGGGGAAGGGTCTAGAGCACAAGTCTTACAAGGAGTGGCTGAGGGACCTGGGGTTGTTCAGCCTGGAGAGAAGGAGGCTCAGGGGAGACCTGGCTCTCAACAACTGCCTGACAGGAGGTTGGAGCCAGGTGGGGTTGGGCTCTGCTCCCAAGGATCAAACAATAGTCAAGAGGAAGTGGCCTTGAGTTGCACCAGGGGAGGTTTAGGTCGGACCTGAGGAACAATTTCTTCCCCTCCAGGGTTGTTCACTGCTGTCCCAGACTGCCCAGGGCAGTGGTGGAGTCCCCGTGATCCCTGGAGGGGTTTCAGAGCCATGGAGATGAGGTGCTGAGTGACATGGTTTAGGGTTAGAGTGCTGTTTTAATGGTTGAACTCGATGATCTTTAAAGGCTTTTCCAAGCTAAATGGTTCTATGATTCTACATTTACTCGCATAGATGTAGTCCTCCCTAAATTCCCTCGTACAGCCTGAGTTCAGAAAACCTACCTTGGGATTATCAGATTCTTTTTGTGTACTTTGGCACTTCCATGTGGTGCATTGGTACGTACACAAGCTGCACACACAACTGTAAATAAATCTGAGCAGTAGTGCAATTTGGATACTTTCACTTTGTGTGGCTTTGGGATTTGTTACTTAATACGGCTTCTTCCAGGGACTGTCCTACAAGATTGGCCATATCATACTCCAAACTGGATTCTGCTCTCACCGAGACAGGTCACACAGGCTGCATCGATGTAGTGGGAGCTAAGTCCTTCATGCACTCCCTCCCAACACCAGTTGAGGGTGAACCCAAGTATTCGTCATTCTCAGTATTAACCTTTCAAATGCCAAGGTCTTCATTCACTCCCAATTCTGTCTCCTGTGAAAGTGCTGTAGTAACAGCTCCTGGTGTCACAGTGGTAACAAGGAGGTTTATTTAATCCTGACAATGTCTGAGGCTTCAGCTTTCCCAGCTTGGGTAGTGGAATAGCAGAATTGCTTTTTTTTTTCCGTGTTGCCATTGATTGGAGAGTAGGAAGGAGGTGCTTTCTATCATCTCAGCATTTTTGTGTGATTTATAATTTCCACCATATATAGGATTAAATCTTGGCATTATTCCCTGCTTTGTGTACTTGGTCATAGGCTCTCCATAGGTCTGTACGGTTCAGCTCTGTCTAATTTAAGGACTTCGGAACATCAAGTAAAAGAATCTCTTGGGTGCCCTTGAGGTCCAAGTTGAAATTTTGCTAAAAAATCCTATAAACCACTTAATATTTTCATAAAACTGGCACTGATAATCGGCTGCACCAATTTGTGACTGACTAGTTGCAGCCCATCCAACATTTTCAATATGTCCAACATTTCAATATGTTAAGGAGATGCATGGAGTTGGTGCCTTCATAGAATAATAGAATGGCAGGGGTTGGAAGGGACCTCTGGAGATCATCAGGTCCAACCCCCCTGCCAGAGCAGGGTCACCCAGGGCAGCCCACAGAGGAACAGATCCAGGTGGGGCTGGAAAGGCTCCAGAGCAGGAGACTCCACAGCCTCTCCGGGCAGCCTGGTCCAGGCTCTGTCACTCTCATAGTGAAGTTTTCCCTCATGCTGAGGTGGAACTCAGTGTGTTTCCCCTTGCTACCATTACCTCTCATCCTGTCACAGGGCACCACTGAAAAGATACTGGCCCCTTCTCCTTGACCCCACCCTCCAGATATTTGTAAACATTCATAAACCCCAGTTAGGTTCCGTTGAATTCGTGTTCTCTTGGCCCTGTCCCAGGTTTCTTCATAGTAACTGCTGTTCAGGGGTGATTCAGATAGTAAAGGACATTGTAAGTTACCCAGAAAACAGAGACCCTCCAAAGTTGGATGCCTGGACTCCCATAGCACTCCTGTTCTCCATCCCTGAAGGGAACAAGAACAGTCTCTTCATCATTTTGTTCTCTGGGAAGATGATTGGCTAGAGGCCAAAAGAATCTGAGCTGATGTACTTGTGAATAATGTGACAAAACCACAACAGAAAATACAAACGCAGTTACTGTTGAATAAGAGACTTTTCTAGTTTATGTGGATGTATTACCTGTGAAACCGTGAGCTCAGCAATCTATATTTAAGCTGACAAGTAACAAAAATCAATACTCAGAGTATCTGCATCACTTGGGGAAGGAACCCTATTTCATTTTGTCCCAGGAGGAGCAGTGGTGTCTGTGTCGTGTGACACCATTTGAGACAAACCCCAAAATGATTTCCTTTAAATCTGCTGGCTTTGTCAAACCACCTGGCAGTGCTCCAGTGTATGACACACTGCCATCTCCATCTTTGGAAAGATTTCCATGGCCTGTTGCTCCAAAACACGCTGCCTGCATGCTAACCATCCAGTGCCAGACTTGGTGCTTGTTAGAGCCATTCTGGCTGCGTAGAGAAAACAGAAATGGAGAGGGAAGATGATCAAGTGTGGAGAGGGAAGAGAATAGAATGGCTTTGTGCAAATGTCCATCTTGGAGCATGACATGTCCAGCTTTAGGTTTGCAAAGGGATATTTGTGCTTTCTCTGCTCACCGTGTGCTTTGAAGACACCTTGGTATTTCTTTACGTGTGCCCTGGGAGAGTGAAGTGGCTCACTGAAAGGGGAGCAGGGCATGAAATACACCTGCAGAAGTGAGGAGAAACTTCTTTGGTGTGAGGGTGTGGGAGCCTGGCCCACGCTGCCCAGGGAAGTTGTGGAGTCTCCTTCTCTGGAGAGATTCCCAACCCACCTGGATGCCATCCTGTGTAATGTGCTCTAGGCAAACCTGCTTTGGGGGGGTTGGACTCGATGATCTCTGGAGGTCCCTTCCAACTCCCAACGATTCTGTGATTCTGTGAAAAGTATTAATTATAAATGTTTCATTCCTCGTGTAACTAGATATGAGAAATCTATAATAATATTTTCTTCCATCTAAAATTCTGTTCTGGTTCCTGTATAACCAACTCACTGTGATGGTGAAGTTTGTTCATTTTTCTTTTTAAGATCTCTCATGGAGTATCACTTTCAAACCTTAAAAATTCATTACTTAAGTTAGAAGCAAATTTTCTTTGATGAATTGATGAACACTGTTTTCTTCATTTACCTGATTTAAACTATAAACCTTATCCAACCACTAAATTGTTATTTAATGAGAGAAAAAGAAAAAAAAAAAAAAAGAGAGTGGTCATAATTCTAGAGTAATTACTTTAGCCTTACTGATGAGTCTTCTAAACAGAGGTATTTGCCAGATAGGACAAAAGTCAGTCTGCAGCATGTAATGCTTAAATTTTTCACTGTTTACTAACTACTAGACCACACTCTTGAGAGGCATAATTGTGGTTTCTTAAAATATGCACTGGGAATTCTCTGGTACAACCTCTTCATCTGTTGCTGTGATTTTTGTGTGTGTATGTGTTCCCCTTTTTACCCTCACTTCGGAATAGAATCATTAGACCTAACCAATTCTATCTTAATTTTCATAATCAAAATGTGTCCACGATGCTATAGTGCTGCTAGTTAGAAGTACAAATAAATGGAAGAAGCAGCAGCTGTAGAACTCCCCCAAAATGCCTTTTTATTTCCAGTTTGGAGGAAGCAGGGGTGTGAAAATACTGTTTGCAAATAGCCAGTATGGAATATGGGCACGCACCCACCTATTTTAGCCACTTCACTTCACAAATGCTTTCCATACCTAGAGAAAACAATAATATTTCTCAATTTAAAAATAAGAGAGAAAATAGTTTTGAAGGGTTAGGACTGGGGTGGCCACTAGATGAATGACAGACACTCTCTATTAGCCCCGCTCCCTTCCCAGAGGCAAAGAGAAAGGGAATAAGTGAGACAGACTTACTGACTAAACTAAAATAAAATGGTTTTAATTAAAATAATAACAATAAAATGGAAGATATACAAATATATACAAAACCATTATCAAAACCACCACCCCCCCCCCGGCAATTATGTCACTGTCACCACTGGTGCTGTGGAGCAGGACTTGGGAAGTCCCAAACTGGACTCAGCAGCAGCAGATGGGATCCAGCTTCAGGAGCTGGACTTCTTGTGATTATGAACTATTGTCCTGCTTGGAGTTAGCACACAGCACCCTCTCTGTCTTTTAAAAATTAATATGACATTAATAATTTTCCTATTGATAGTTACTATCCGAGAAGCCTTTAAGCAGCCCTAGATGGGCTGCTCAGATGTAAAATTAAATCATACATTTTCCCACACACTTCTCTGTGCATGATGGCCTGTTTTCTGCAGGTTTAGAACGAGCAACAAGGTTGAATATGTAAGGCAGAAAAACATGAAATATTCCTTAATCTCAATCAAGCACTGACCCAGGTTGCCCAGAGAGGTGGTGGCTGCCCCATCCTTGGAACCATCCCAGGTGAGGTTGGCCAGGGCTCTGAGCAACCCGCTCTAGTTGCAGATGTCCCTGCTCCCTGCCGGGGGTTGGACCAGATGAGCTTTAAATGTCTCCATCCAACCCAAGCCATTCTAACATATTATTGTATATATTTTGATTCATTATAAGGTAGTAATAAAGTCTAAAGACCAAGCAAAGTTATCATAAATACATGATCATACACTTTGACTCTTCTTAAGACTTTTTACTAAACATTTCCACTTTCCTTTGATATATATAGCAAAGCTGACTTTATTCTGTTGAGGAAAGAGTTCTTTCCTCACTAGCCAAGAGTATTTTCCAGTTCTTCCTGAACACCCGATAAATGTTTTTCTGATTTTTTGTCCTGACTGCACACAGACTCAGTAGGTGCAGGACATGTTGATTTAACACAGCGACTCAGCCCCGTTTGGAAACGGAGGCAGGACACTCAGCATCACCCCCAGTATAGAGACTCTGAAAGCACTGGTGTCCTTTAGAACAAAGAGCGAGTGTTGAGGCACATTTATTATTAAAGAGGAAGGGCTGTGCTGATTTTGTGTCACAGCAGTGAGGACAGGAGTGAAGAGGTGCTGGTACAGGGCTGAGTCAGGGAACTGGCATACTGGGCCGGTGTGGTGTAAATGGCCAGAATCTGGGATATTGAGCAGGGGAAGAAGAAAGCTTCTGGATTTCATTGAGGGACATTCTGTTTGAATTTTGTGTATTACAAATAATATGATGTCTTTTTTTAAAAAAAATATTGAATGGAAAATAAAAAAAAATAAGTAGACTTTGAAAGTTTCTTTGAAAGTTGATGTTGGCCTAGAGTACAAATAACTGCCAATAAAGAGAACATTAAAACCTGTGTATTCCCTAAGATCAAGTCAAAGAAAGAATAAAACTAAGCAACACTTACAGTAATAGTGCTGATGCAGCTTAACTGCAGAAGCCCCGGTTGTGAATCATTGCTCAGCATCAGCATCTCAAAATGTCTTCAAGTAAAATCAAACTGCAGATGCCACTTATCTAGAATCTGCACAGAGGATTTATGAGTAGGTTTCAGAAGGAAGTTGTAGGTCATTCTGTCAGCTCTGGTGTTATTTATATGCTGTTCTTGGTTTAGGACTCTTCCAGCGTATGCGTGGGAGAAAGAGTAAACTATGACCACAGTCAGCTTCATTATATGCCAGGGAACGTTAAGAGTCACTTCTGTTTACTCCATTTCTCCAGCTTATGTGGATTGATAGGGAATTTAATTCAGTCTGTTCACTTACAATTCATTGTCGAGCGCGTACGTGCTCTCGGTGAGAGGGAACAGTTGGTTAAAGAATATGTTAGCCTATTAATAAGCTCATTATGTAACGCAGAGGTTTTTTTCTGTGGGATTTTTTTCTTTACTATGCTCTAGAGAAAAGTGTGTTCCACATTCTGTTGCTTTAAAGCTAACCTCCTGCGAAACACTTGTTTACAGAATAAATTGAGTCGAATACAACAACCGTACAATAATGTTAAGTTGGATGCTTAAAAAAAGAAAGAAGAGCCCTGAAAATTTAATGGCAGGTTCTGTGGGGCACTATCAAATTATTTACACTTCCCTTAAATGCCATGTGAATTTTTTGACTTAGAGATGGTCAGCTTGTCTTTTTTCCAGTAGATAATTTCACAACAGAGGATAAAGAAAAGCCAAGACTCATATTTCTTCCTCAAGGAACAACTGGCTGGCCAGACATTGCATGCACGGGCTCCTCTGCACTAATATATGTACACAGCCTTGTTGATGTTAAGATCTACAAGAGGCCAGGGTTTGGGTGGTGGTGTTTTTCTAAATTAATGCTGTACCAACAGATTTAAAGTGAAAAAAAAAAAGAAAAAGAAAGAAAGTTGGTGGAATGCAGAAGTTAAGAAATAAGAAAATAAAATATGGTTTATACTGTGTTGGAAAAATGGAAAGGCTAAGCACCTATGCTTGAAAAAGTAATTTTACACCACAGACTAAACCAAAATAGAGTCGTGGTTTGTGTCAGTTTGATTGTAATCCCAATTTTAAGGTAACTCAGACTGTGAGACTAAGCAGTTTAAGGGTGTCTCTTTACTTCTCGTAATTAAGTTAAAGTTAATTTTGTTCACTTTAATACAAGACAACAATGATGCTGCCAGAATTTTTTAAAACGTTTATTTGACTTCAGAGAAACTGTCTCAGTTGTGTCTGTTGTAAAAGTCCTTTTTTTTCTGATTTAATTAGAAGTGTTTGTTATAATGGTGGGGTTTTACACAAAGTTTAATTTGAGCCTGAATTAAGCAGTGGAAAAGAAAGTATTTACAGACTGTATCAGTAGACACCCTGTTTAATGGACACACCACATAACTGTCTTCCAGAATAGAATTTGTGGAAGTTCATTTGTTCTAGAATCAGTTCAAAAATGAGGGGTTTTCCTCATTTTACTACTCCCCTGGTAACTCCTTGATTTGTCATCAAAAACAGATGATCGTAAGCAGTTATCATACTCCACTGCTGATGCAGGAAAAGGTGAGTCTGGAAATTAGTTCCTTGTGTATCTGAGAACAGTTTTCAGTTCTACTTTCCTTTCATGAACATTTACAGGGGATGGGTTTTTTTGGTTTGGTTTGGTTTGGTTTTTCCATATATTTTATCACAGTAATTAATTGAACTGAATAGCAAAATAATATGGAAGTACATTCTTCTGATGTGATTCTGCTGATACGTTTCTTGCCCCCCTGCTTTTCCTCCTTGCCACTTTTTGCCTTTGTAAAACAAGGCTTCCCTGCCTTTCCTCTGTTTGGGGTTGGGAAGATCTGCCCTCTGAACATGAGCATCCTCAAAGTCCAATAGTACAGCTTTGAATAATTATTCTTGTTTCAGTCTCTTTCCAACCACATTGTAAAGAAGTTTAATGATCAGCATGGGTGTAATTTCTTGGCCGCCGCTTATTTACTGGCACAACTATGTCAGACCTGTAGTTGCCAACACTGCTACAGCCATTAGTAACAAATAAGTTTGTCAAAGAGCAGTAGAGTGTTAAAGAGCACTATTGCCACAAGGTTTTATGCTTTTTAGGGAATGTGGAGTTAAACTCTGCTGATAAAGGAACTTATTTATCTGGTATGGTACCTGACATTGTCAAGGTCATGGAACCTTTTTTTTTTCCACAAGTTTGCCATAAACTAGATTTTCTCCATGAGCATACTGGATTCTGCTTTGAAAACCTTTTGTTTAGAGACAGATGCCAGTGAACAATCATTTTGCTACATTCTACAGAACTGACAAGCCCAGGTATGAAGTAATCACAGTAAATAAACTGTAGGTCATTACATCAGCATTGTTACTACAGTTGAGGAAAAGAAACCAGAGGTCAAATGTAGTCAGTAATTTTCCCCTGATTTCATTTTCTATTAAGAGTCTACATGGAAGCCTTGCTGGTTTGGTTTTGGTTTTTTGTTAGTTTTAGCTTGCATTATCCACTGGTTACTCAGCTCTTTCCTCCCTAGTTTGTAGGCAGCTGATGTCTGTAGGGTCTCAGGTCAAGCTGAGAGGTTCTTCAGAGGCAGTTGTGGTGCACAGGGAGTGCAGAGCACGCATCACTTCCCCTCAGTGTCATCCAACACAGACAACAGTTTAGGGGTTTGACCTGACAGCTCTTCAAAAGTAATAATCAACAAACTATGTCACGTAAAAATGGCCAGGGTGAGACCTCAAAGTTTGTTCATTGAATTCATGGTTAACTTATTTATAAATACATGAGTAAGTATCTCTGGTAGGGAAAATTGGGGAGGGACTTTTTATGAGGGCTTGTAGTGATAAGATATGGGGTAATGGCTTCAGGCTGGGAGAGGGGAGATTCAGATTAGAAATTAGGAGGAAGCTCTTCACTGTGAGGGTGGTGAGACCCTGGAACAGGTTGCCCAGGGAAGCTGTGGATGCTCCATAACTGGAAATTTTCAAGGCCAGGCTGGATGGGGCTCTGAGCAACCTGCTCTAGTGGGAGGTGTCCCTGCCCATGGCAGGGGGGTTGGAACTGCGTGATTTTTAAGGTCCCTTCCAACCCAAACCATTTTGTGATTCTATATGAAGAGCACAGCACAGGCAGATGTTCAGAAACATGAGGAAATGTGCAGCTACATTCCAAGCAGTTAGCTAGCCTGGCTAAAAGGCAGTTATAATAAACGTTAGATAACTACTCGTATTGTGAAGTTACCAGAAATTTATGGGCAAAGACCACAAAAAGTAAAATACATCGATAAACACCTCTAACAAAGAAGAGAAAAGAAATCCAGAAGACAATCTTCTATAGGAATTCTGAGAATTTCTTTAGGAAGGGAGGAATTGAAGGACAGTCCCAAAATCTTTAATCTTCTGAACCATTCAGCTTGTGTGATGAGTTTAAAACAAGTGTCTTTCCCCAGAAGCAAGACAGGTTTCTTCTCTTGTCTAGCCTCATTTGCTCCAGAAGATGGGTATCTTCTGTGCTCATAGGCTCGGAGCACAACTACACTTTTTTGCTGGAGGAAAAATAGAAGAAGCTTTCCAAGTGTAAAGTCCTAGTTTCATTCTGCCTCTGATAGGATTGATTATTGTAGTTAGATTTTTTGTGGACCTCAGAGCACTGGGGCAGGGGATTCTCTTTTAACAGGCATCTTACTGCCTGAAGCAGTGGATAAGACAACCACAAAAATGATTGGCAAGATGAGTGCTCTACAGGCACCTCTGCAGAAGTCCCTGAAAACCTGTGAAAGATCATGACATCTTAGAGGGCTCGCTGGCTTTTGGCTTCTCCAAGCCTGGACAAGAAGTGCTAATGTTTTACCATGTTTTCTCTTCAAATGAAGAGAGAGGCGTATCTTCCTATCACACCCTTTTGGAGAGATTTCAGCATAAAACCTGCTTCTTTTCTGGAGCTTTTTTGCCTTAGACATGTGCAGCAGTTACTGCAACACTGACCAGGAGTCTTCTGAGCAGAATCCAGCATGGCTGGCTTTTATTTGCATTGTCCTTCTCCATCTTTTCCAGTGCACAGACCTATGACTGATTTGTGGATCTAAATTTGTTGGCTGACATCTTTCCCTTTCTTCTCTCCACTTACTGATAATAGCTGCAGATCCATTTCTTTGCTTTACCCTGTTTTGTTTCTTCATTGTTTTATTCTTCACAGATACTCTTGACCATTTGCTGTGCTATGGGCCTCTGGGGTCTTGAGATAGACAGATAACGTGTCAGCCTCAGCAGTCACAGTGATGTTCACATTTCTTCTGGAATATGTAACGTTGCCTTATTCTATCTACTCTTCCTGAGCCTCCTTTGACTTTTTTTTATTCATTTCATACTTTTCTGTTTAATGTAATCTGCATAGGCAGAATGCAGGGCTGTTCATTGGGAAATTATGTATCTGGAAAGACTAGAGAGCACTGTAGCATTTTTTTCAGTGAACTTTGCATTTATACATTGAAGTTCTTCTATGTGATTTTTTTTTCTGCATCCTTTTTTTTTACTGCATCATTAGGGAGCAGACCATTATCAGACTCATCTGACCTAACTTTGTAATTACCTTCACATATGTATTGTGTAATGCAGTTATATTTTTCTATTGTCCATAACACAGTTGGAGGCTCTTTTTATTGGTCTGTAAAAAATATCTTGATAGAGGAGTCTGCTTTCTACATAATTCTTACAGTGGCCATTGCATTCTATCTGGGCATGTGGCTCCTTCTTCATACCTTGTGATGAAGGAAGAGAATGTCATATGTAGCGATTTGCTTGATAAGTGCTAGAGCTGGGTGTGCATGACAGAGAGGCCACTGTTTCCAGAGGAACCACAAAACTGAGTTTACAGGGGGAAAAACAGAGGAAAGAAGGGAAAAGACTTCTTTTCATTTTAGACCAACCTCAGCAGTACAATCAGTGCTCCATACGTTCTGAAACAGCTCTGCTTTCTGCGAGGAGTCAGCTGTAAATCCCAGAGAGAAAGGATGGCAGATGGAAACCCTCGTGAGTGTTGTGGGCATTTCAAACCCTGCGAGGATTCTGTACAGTGCGTTTGGCCCTCCCACCCTACGCTGCAGATTGTTTCCACAGGACAGTTGATAACATAGTGGCAGAGAAAATCCCAAGGTCTTTACATACAACGGTATGCATCCTTTTGATGTAACCAAAGCATATACCAACGGGAGGAAAAGGGGAGGAATGGGCATTTTTTCAGAACAGATGTTTTCAGTTTTTACTAAATCCATTCTGGCTTCATGATTCTCAAGCAAAAAGACTCCATCAGAAACTCTCCCTGAAGTATGCTGGAAAAATTCCCAAATGTTGCACAGCGTGCATAAATATTCAAACTATTGACAAATCAAAGATGAAGTTCTATATGCATTTCTGCTTTTATATATTTTAAAAGGAAGTGGGTAATGTGTCTCCTTCTCAGGTGATGACAACCTTGCAGAAATAAAGTAACAAGTAGAATCTGGTTTCAGGAAACAAACTTTCTAGAGCTATAATCCTTTTAAATATTTATTGATGTGAAATACTCTTTTCAACTGAAAAAAGCATTTCTTGTCTGGCCTCAGCTGAAATTCTTAAATCTTGAAGTGACCAAATTCTTAAATCTTGAAGTGACCAGCTGGATGAAGCACTTGAGCTCATTTTTGAGGAATGTGTGAATTTAACTCTTGCTAAGAGGTGAAATAATCAAATCCTAATTGTTTCTCAGAGTGAAAGTAGAAGAAGGCACTGAAATTAATCTTCTGTTTGTTATGCTCTGGAGGTCAATAAGGAGTGTGAAGGAAAGAAAATGAACAGAATCAGATTAACTTTTAACACATTTAGAGAATCACAGCATCACAAAATGTTAAGGGTTGGAAAGGACCTCCAAAGATCATTGAGCTCAACCCCCCTGCCAGAGCAGCACCAAAACTAGAGCAGATCACGCAGAAATGCATCCAGACAGGGCTTGAAAGGCTGCAGAGAAGGAGACTCCACAACCTCTCTGGGGAGTCTGTTCCAGGCTCTGTAACCCTTACAGTACAGAAGTTCTTCCTCATGTTGAGGTGGAACTTCCTGCACTCGAGCTGGAATCCATTGCCCCTCATCCTGTCACAAAGCACAAGTGACAGTAACTTAACAACAGCAAAAGCAATAAAAATTCTTCCCATCAGCAGTGGAAGATTTTGAGTGACAGGGGATGTGACAGCAGGCGGTGTGTGGCTCAACAGGGGTGACTGGTCATGCAGAATTGGTGCTCCCCTTCGTTCATGGCTGTTTCATTGTCTTTTTGATTCTGTGCTGGGGCTCTGGGTTGGGTTTCGCATGCCTTCCCGGAGCTGCTCACGTGTTTAAACTCAAGGCCTTGCTCAAAGCATCTCTCCTCTGGGCTAAGTGTGGTACAGTTTCAGGTACCGGTTCAGACCAGTGACTCACTCATCTGCATACCTCATCTGGTGCTCTGAGCTAGGAGTGACTTGCCAGTCTCAGTTTTCTTCATTAAAAATTCCACATTTTTCCATATAATACAGTTGTGTGAACCACAGGCTGTGTGTTACACATGTGCAGGCAATATAGAATATTTCTCCCCAAAGTCACGATTTCCAGCTCTTCTACCAACTCGAGAAGGTAAAGGGGGCTCCAGAATTAAGCTGCTTTCCTTTTCTTCCTCCCCCCCTGCCCGGCTGCAGCACTAAATGGGAGTCTGCCTCTTTGTCCCTCACAGAATCATGGAATGGTTTGGGTGGGAAGGGACCTTTCAAGCTCATCTGGTCCAACCCCCCTGCAGGGAGCAGGGACATCTGCACCCAGAGCAGGGTGCTCAGAGCCCCGCCAACCTGACCTGGAAGTTTTCCAGGGATGGGGCTTCTACCACCTCTCTGGGCAACCTGGTCCAGTGTTTCATCATTTAGTTTCCAACTCAAGAATATTTCATGGCTATTTTGGGATTCATGGCTTTCAGAGGAATATGCTGAGAGTTGGTATAGACCCAAATCTGCAGCTTCATACTCTAGTCAGATAACACTGGAGACATTCTGCAGACTTTGTGACCAATTATGAGCCTCCAGTACTGTGCGTATTCCTAGAATATTGCAAGCAACAGTGTTTCTCCATTTTAAAAAACAAAAATCCTTCCAGGTCACTGCATGACTCTCTGTTCTTATGCAAGATTGAATTAGAGGTAAATTGGTTTGGGTTTCTTAGAATGACTGTGCTCACGTTGCATTGTATTCTGTTCCCAAAGCTCAAGGCTGATTTTTGTTCTGGTGGTGTGAGTCGTCTGATTACGGTAAGATAAAAGAGTATGGAAGCTGTTTTCTTCACTAATCTTATTTGATTTGTCTTGTTTAAATCAGGCTTGTTGGTAAGCCCATTTAGTGAAATTATGCAGGTTTGGGGATCTTTTGGCTATTTTATTTGTAATATTCTGCTCTAGTTAAAGAATGATGCTAAACTGAAAGCATTCCTCCTCATTTTGTCCTTTTTTTCTCTATCCTTCAGAAACCAGGGCAAGTTGGTTTCTATTTTCCTTGTTGGTAGTTCGAGATGGAGTTAGATGCCTTTCTAAGGGTTAGTATGAAAGTGTGCAGCACAATGCACAGCGATGTGAATGGCCTGTTGTCAGCCCTGGTGAAGGAGCTGTGACAAGTCAGCAGTGGAGACAGGGAGGGAATCACTTTACAGCTAGGAAAACTACAATGGCAGTTGTATTGGGAAATCAATGTTCTTTTGGTGTGTGTTTTTTTTTATTGCCCAAATGTCAGTGTTTCTCAATAGCTTGCTCATCGGAGCAGGAGTCGAGGGAATTCTCAATGTCCAAATCACAGAACATGTGCTATTGTTTGAATTCTCCTCCATTTGTGAGCTGCTCGCAGCAGGCTGTAATCATGTCTCATGCTGATTTTTGGTATCTGGTATGCATTATTTCAGTTTCTTAGGACTTATTCTTCCTTATTTACACAGGGAAAGCACAAGGACAAGCTAGATCAGGAAAAAGCTTTGAGATGTAGCTTTACTTGAGAATGAGTGACCTGGTTTGGCCTTTGGGTATTTTATCCATGTCTTTCAGCTTACCTATCTTGTCAACTAAAAAAAGGGGCAGTGCCTTCCTCAAGGCCTTGTAAAAGCTGTTACTGTGGTTGATATTAAAGGTTATTGTGGAGGCGTCATGGGCTTTTTCAGTACAAGGCAGTCACAGGTATTGGGTTGTCTTTTAGATTGCTGTGAAGTAATTGTTAGTGCCGCTCTTTCCCAAAAACATCATTATTCTGTCTAGAAATATCAGCTCAGCTTCATTACTTCCTGGAAAGCCTTTGGTACAGATGCAGATCTGGTCCTTCTCTCCATACAACACATCCCGTGAACTCCGCTCACCTTTCACTACAGCTTTAGATGAGACCAGATTTTAAATTTATAAGAACTGGGATATGAATCTAACTAAAGAGATTTAATTCATGTAAAATGAATGGGGCCAAAATCTTTTAGTTCTGCTTTATAATTTTGTTTCTTTGTTTGTTTACTATGGCAGATGCTTTCAAGTTGTTAGAAAAATATTTCCACTAGAATGAAGGGCACGAGTTAAGCAGCGTAACTAGCTTACCTCATCTGTGATGCACAGGTTGTTGCAAGATCCCCTAAAGAGGAGGGGGAAATTAGAAAATGATTGAGGAAATTTTTTCCTTAAACCGGCTTCAACTCTTTGTCCAAACTGGGAAAATACACCACACTGGGAAACGGTGAACCAATGATTTTGTCTGTAATGTGCATTAAGGACCACTGTGTAAACTGTGACCAGTTCAAACGTCATTAAGTACCATTTTCCCTGCCTATACTAACAGTAAAACTGTGCTCAGTAGTCGATGTGTTTTTACTGTATGCCAAGCGCAGACAAAATCCAAGCTGTTCGTTGTGAAACACGTACACCAAAGAGCTTTTAAATGTGGTACGTCCATGACTAATGTTAATGCTTATAAGACTGTTGGGAACAATGTAGATATTAAAATAGATATTTTCCAGTAATGACTTTGAGAGTTGTTTGCTTTAGACTATGTGAAACAAATGTAATAAAGCCAGCCAAAGTTAGGATGCTTTGCTCCTCTTGATAGAGCGAGCATCTTTCATGGAGGATACTTGAGAGGAGCCAAGCTCGGTGATAAGAAAGCACCCACATGTGTTTAACTCACCAAAGAACAGTGTCTTTAGAAGGTTACCCAGTAGCTAGTTCAGGCTGCATTTTGGAAGCATCAGTGCAGGCAGCAGACCAGTATAACCACCATCTCTCGCAGGAGAGTTCACGCTGGGGCTGTTCACTGGCATTTCCAGTGACCCAGCAGCCTAAAGGAGAGTGACCATCTAACAGTTCAGACAGCTCTGAACTGCTAGATGCAATCTTCTGCCCCTAAAATGGGTAACACTATTTAATCCGTGGTTATTCAATTTAGAACAAATACGGGAATAAATACAGCACAGGTAGGCAGGGTCTGAAGGGAGCATCCTTCCATAGGACAGACTGCTAAGATTATATGTGCTATTTGGTTTCCTGCTGACTAAATTCTGTTACAATTTCATCTGCCATCTGTCCTTTTTGGGAACGTTAAGCAATAGACCCGGGTGGACCGGGCTTCACAGAAAGGCTTGGCTTTTTCTCTTAAGGTTTTATTAGAAGAGGAGCTTGAGAAGACTCACACCCTTCATCAGTATTGGCTGCATTGATACAAAGGCCCTTCCCAAGAATGTTTTCCAGAATGGCTTATTCTAGTGCAGACAAGGCCTTGGAGGATGATACTCAGTCATCTTTCCCACCCACAAACTGTGGAGGGGACCTTTTGTATTTCTTCTACTCTTTGCTGAAGCATGTCCCAAGGGCAGCAAAGCTGGGGAAGGATCTAGAGCACAAGTCTGCTGAGGAGAGGCTGAGGGGACTGGGGTTGTTCAGCCGGGAGAGAAGAAGCCTCAGGAGAGACCTTCTCACCCTCCCAAGCAACAAGGACAAGAGGAAGTGGCCTCAAGTTGCGCTGGGGGAGATTTAGGTTGGACATGAGGAAAAACTTCTTCACTGAGAGGGTTGTCAAGGTCTGGCCCAGGCTGCCCAGGGCAGTGGTGGAGTCCCCATCCCTGGAAGCATTTAAAAGACATGTAGATGAGTTGCTGAGGGACGTGGTTTAGTGGTGGGATTGGCAGTGTTAGGTTAATGATTGGACTTAATGATCTTGAAGGTCTCTTCTGACCAAAACAATTCAATGATTCTATGCCTGAGAGAAGTGGAGCAGCCCCCTTGCACTCTCCTCATGCAGCCTGTGCAACCACTCTCTGCATCCTCCTGTTTGCCCCATCTACTGCAGACGCTGCAGCAAAATCTCCTTGCAGTTAGAGTTGAAGAGAGGACTTCGGGAAAGAAAAAGCACTTTTCCTAAGAATTGAAAAGCCTATCATTAAAGCACGAATAATTTCCTTTGTTTTGTGGTTCAGAAATACCCTTTCTTTAAGCTGGCTCAGTCTACTTTTTATTTTTTAATTAGATCCGTTGCTTGAGCTGACCTTTGAAAAATCTCTTTTGAGTGGCTTTCACTTTTATAGGGGAATCCATTTCGGTGCAGGAACGCAAACAGCGTAGGGGTTCACTGCCGTATTATACTTAATCCTCTTAAAATAAGTATTTTCTCCCAGTTGCTTTGGTTGCAGTTTGAAAAACTGCTAGAAAAAGATCTACATATTTTATTGGTGATCCAACAGAGCTGGGAAGGAAAGCAATAAATAATGATAACAACTCTTAACATAAACTTGTTTTCCACTGGTGGGGCTTACGCTGTTTTCTTTGTCACGCAGCGAGTAGTCCCAGCGTAAATCATGCCTGTGTTTAAACTTTCTGTCTGAGCAGTTCCCAGACTTGTCACCAGATTTTCAGCGGACCTTGCTATTTTTACTGTGCATTTTCCAGCTGATATTAGGAGACACTGCCCATGTACTGGCTGATCTGTGCATGCGTGGCAGCCTGTCCTCCTAAACAAACACATGGCTGGAAACTCAAAGGTAACTCTGCTAGAAGAAGTCCTGAGGGCTAAAAGGTCTAAGCACAAATAGTAATAGATTTGAATTACATGGTAGCTCTTTACGGGAAATACTGATTGCACGTTGCACAATGTTGCACCAGCCAACATCAGTGTAACTCACGAACAACACCATGTCTACTTTTTAATCTCACACCGTGGTGCAGCACATTGTGCACGCTGTGTTCTCTTGCTTTTATTTTACTGCTTACATGTGGCTTATTGAATCATAGAATCATCTTGTCTGGAAGAGACCTTTAAGATCATCAAGTCCAACTGTTCCCCCAGCACTGCCAGGGCATCACTGACCCCTATCCCTCAGCACCACAGCTCCATGGCTTGGAAACCCCCCCAGGGATCACGGGGACTCCACTCCTGCCCTGGGCAGCCTGGGACAGCCCTGGACAACCCTTGTTGGGAAGAAGTATTTTCTCATGTCCAACCCAAACCTGCTCTAGT
>JANHFX010002647.1:56864-69964 GCA_027560015.1 Chloroceryle amazona
CTGGGTGACCCTGCTGGATGGAGCAGGGGGGTGGCACCAGAGCATCTCCAGAGGTCCCTTCCAACCCCCACCATTCTCTCTGTGATTTCACTGGGTGTAGAATCGTCTCACAGCCTCATCTTTACTGAATTCCTCCAATATCTGAGACGGGTAGCTGCCTGTTTCAGTAGCTAGATGCAGGGTAAAACAAAGTCTTCTCCTGTGGGATTAAATATCAAATAAGCTTTGTCACAAATACCCAACAGGAAACGGAAAGAACCTTATTTTGGGTACCGCAGACTGAGTACAACACACAGGTGGTTTCCTGCTGTTTGTTTGTTTGTCTCTCCTTTGCATTTTCTCAGAAATATGTCGTTGTTTCAGTAGCTTTAAGTAATAGCAGCTGGTTTGCTTTTGTTAGGTTCCTCATTATGTATACCACATCTAGGAAGAGTTGCATACTCTGCATGCAACACACAGAAGTGGTGCCAAGGAGTGATATAATCTGGATTGTCATCAGCATTAGTACAAACTACAGTTCGTCTCTGCCCTGCATTCCTAACCAAAGCTCTTGCTGTCAGCAAAATCTCTTGCAAAGGGTCCCCTCCCACAGCGTTGTCACGCTTGCATCATACAGCAAAACCACCGCGCTGACACAAGGACTTCCTCCTTGGGGTTAGGTTTGCCCCCTGATTTTAACCCCTAAAGGTCAGATGAATTAAAACTCAGAATTTGTTTCAGGCAGCTGCCCATCTCTGAGGGATATAGCAGCTTAATGAAAAATAGATGGGGTTTGTGTTGTCTGCAGTGGTGTTTAGATTGTCTGAGTGGTGCCTTGGCACTGGTAACCAGTGCTACGTGTTAATGCTTGGCATGGCCAGTTCATCTCCTTCTCCTCAGAAGTGCTTTCTGTGCTCACTTTCTACTTGTTGCTAAGATGAAATCCAGTCCTTTTTTTTTGCACAAATTCAGCAAATGGGATTTTATGTCCAAAACCAAGAAAGGAGGGGAAGAAACCCACAACATTCTCACAGAATCATTCTGGTTGGAAGAGACCTTCACGATCATCAAGTCTCACCCCAGTGTGCATCTTGCAGGTGGGGCTTCCCTCAGCTACTACATGGCAGGAGGGTTTTAGAGATCTTTTGATCCAACTCAAATCTGCTCAGCAGTCTCAGCTTAAGGTTTCTGAAGAGGATCTCACCCCAGCACTTCTACTAAGTGGCATCCTGAAATACGTGCCTTTCTCAGCCAGCTTACCCAAAATGAGGAAAAAATTGTTGAGTTACAGAATTAAAACTCTGTAAGCAAGCAGAGGAATCCTGGCAATTAATAGCAGAAGAGTGATGTGATCAAGCAGCTCTCTTAACTGCTGGAAAAGTCTTTTCTTCAGATAATCAGCGTGGGTTGCAAGGGGGAAATAGTGTTCTCAGCAGTGATACAGCAATGTCAGGAAAATAGTACTTGGGCGAGCGGCGAGGGCTGGCGGCCTTTTTTGAGAGGATTGTGAGTGATTGTGAACTTAGAACAATAGCATTTTAGAATGAGGCAGTGTCATGTAGCTCAGAGCTATTTATAGCACGCAGAGAGAGAGTGCAGGTACCTGTGTTTAGTGTAATTATGCTTATGCAATCAGCTTTTTTAGGAAGATATCCATTTGAGTAGTTTATTTTTGGAAATGCACTCCAGGGTGCTAAATTGTGCATCTATATAGCTGGCTTTATATAATATTCTGCTTTGGTTCTAAATCTGTTTTCTGTATCTGTCAGGAGTTATCCTTCTACCTGTAAACGCTGCGGGGCTGATTAACAACTGATGGCAGGCAAATCTACAAATATCAAGCTTTTGGCATCGTAAATGAAAATGCCTTACTTTAGGGGGCGTGGGGGGGAGATTAATATCCTGTTTAATTTCTACGAGGAAAAAACCATGGCCTAACCAGATGGAATTTCTTTGTAGTATAAATAAGCAAACCTTCTATCCTTTCATGGCTTCATTTTTGATATATTTTTGTCTGAATTGCTCCTTCCACAATTTTCCTCGTATTGCTGGGTTCAGAGATGCTTCTTCAGATGCTCAGTAGGTGGTGGAAATAACAAAATGAAGCTCTTCAGAGCTGATACTGATGCATGTGTGTATATATACACACACACACACATATATATACATACTGTAACCATGCTGTGTGGCTAGCTGAGGCAAGCCTGATCACTCGCATAGATATTCTGGGGCAACTCCAGATAAAGTACATCTTGCCATCTTGAAGATGGTTTGGTGCTAATCTAGGTAAATGGGTTTATTAACAATTATAGAGAAAGTCATTAATTTATGGTCGGTTGGGGGTTTATGTGAAATGCATTTTGTTTCCTTCGGAATGCTCCATCTGTATTTCGTGTCATGTTAAGATTCATTTTCTCAGTTGGGTGTAGTTTTACTATAGTATTTTTTACAATATTATTTTTATTTATCCTGTATCTGAAGGGGGCCTACAAGAAAGCCAGGGAGGGACTTTTTATGAGGGTTTGTAGTTATAGGATGAGGGGTAATGGTTTCAGGCTGGAAGAGGAGAGATTTAGATTAGAAATTAGGAGGAAGCTCTTCACTCTGAAGGTGGTGAGACCCTGGAACAGGCTGCCCAGGGAAGCTGTGGATGCTCCATCAGTGGAAGTGTTCAAGGCCAGGTTGGATGGGGCTCTGAGAAGCCTGCTCTAGTGGGAGGTGTCCCTGCCCATGGCAGGGAGTTGGAACTACAGGATCTTTAGGGTCCC
This sequence comes from Chloroceryle amazona, assembly GCA_027560015.1. Classification (NCBI taxonomy): domain Eukaryota; kingdom Metazoa; phylum Chordata; class Aves; order Coraciiformes; family Cerylidae; genus Chloroceryle; species Chloroceryle amazona. The sequence goes on from JANHFX010002647.1 coordinate 59,612, forward strand.
TACTAACACAAAACATTTTATGAATCATTGATTTATTAATATTAATCCATCCATTTCTCATTGTATCTTGCATTCCATTCCTTGCCTTAACAATTGTAAGTCATGTTTTATTTTATAAAATGGATCATTTCAGTAAAAATTGGGATACCACAATGCACTGGCTCCTTGGTAAAAGTTTATTTCCAGTCCCGTCACATTGAATTATATTTTCAGTGTTATGTTATGCGTGGGCATGTCCTTGACATTTGGTGTCTGTATGATATCTGTACTAAACTGTAATTGTAGTCAACTCATTACCCAACTTCTGGTGATAATCACAGAATTGTCATGGTTGGAAATACCTCTAAGATCACCGCATCCAACCGTCAAAAACAAAACTAAACCACCTCACCATCCCACTAGAGCATGTCATGAAGTGCTTGATCTGTATGGTTTTTGAACACCTCCAGGGATGGTGACTCCACCACCTCCCTGGGCAGACCATTCCAGCACCTGACTACTTTTTCAGTAAAGAAATTCCTCCTAATACCCAATCAAAACTTCCCCTGGTGCAACTTCAGGTCATTTCCTCTTCTCCTGTCATTATTTACTGGAGAGAAGAGGCCTCACCCACCTCACTATAACCTGAGGTAGCTGTAGAGAGTGAAAAGGTCTCCCCTCAGCCTCCTCTTCTCCAAACTGAACAACCCAATTCCCTCAGCTTCTCCTCACAGGACTTCTTCTCCCTTCACCAGCTTGTAATCAGTCTACTCGTGTCTATAAATACAGAAAAGCCTCGTTGGGTCACCAGTGCTGTCCTGTGTTCTACTTCCAGGCACCTCTCTCTTCTGTCATGTTTAAAGATAGAGACCGTAGTCCATTTGTTTAAGAAGAAAATTTATCTTAAAAACACAGGACAGGAGTGCAAAGGAGTGAGTTCCTATAGCTTAATTCACTTCTCTGCTCCTCTTTTAATTCCCCTGCTGTAATCAAGCAGGACATGGGTGTTGCACAATGGTGTATTCCTTGCCTGAGTGGAAAACCTTTTGAGGTGAACTGCTGAAGCAAATCAATTAAGTTGGAAAACAAATTCTGCGTGCATAATTGAAAAGAAACCTCGTAGCTTGCGTGGCTGTTCTTCTCAAAGGACAAGTTGGCATTTGTGATGTTTTTTTGGCATTCATTAATACGTTTTCCTAGTTGATTAAATAAATCAATGTGCAAATCTTGCAGTGTGTGGCCGGGAGTCCCCTCAGCTTACAGACCAGCCCCTGGGATGGTGTGGATGATACTGCCCATGGCAGTTACCAGACAGGCACTTCCTAGAAAGTGAGCTTGGTGGTGGCTTTGTTCCAGAGTCCTTATAGGACCATCCACGTTGTAGTGAGGAGATGTAAAAGGTAACATACCACAGTGGGAGGTAAAGCTGGAGCCTGGCTTGTTCCTGATGGCTTGATGGAGGTGGTGGAGGAGCCTGGTTGCTGCACTGTACACTGACAGCTTCCGTAGGTCAGGTGTTGTCAAAACCTCAACATGAGGAAGAACTTCTGTACTGTAAGAGTTGTAGAGCACTGGAATAGCCTTCGCAGAGAGGTTGTGGAGTCTCCTTCTCTGGAGACTTTCAAGCCCTGTCTGGATGCATTTCTGCGTGATCTGTCCTGCTTTGGCAGGGGGGTTGGACTTGATGATCTTTGGAGGTCCCCTCCAACCCCAAACGTGCTGTGATTCTGTGAATCCACCGTTAGGTAAAGTGTTATTTGTTATCTTTATTGTAAATTGGAAGATAGGAGAGAGGGCAAACAATATGTATCTGATACTGCTGGATTTTAGCAAAGTCTCTTTGCAGGTTACTCTTAATAGCAAGATAATTACACCTGAGAATGACACAAGGTGTGACCTCTCCCCAGAACAAGCCACCTCTGTACCTGCAGCATGCTCTGCAGTGTAACGTGTCGTTGGACCACAGTTCTGGCTACAGCATTGGGTTGGGAGCAGAGTCTCCATTTGCTTTAAGGGAAAGACCTCCACTCAGGCTTCGGCCATCCCAAGATTTTGCTCACATTACTGATGGTTTAAGCATATGAGCAGTCCCATTGAATTCCAGTCTTTTTGCCTTCAGTAGGATTATATCCTTAAAACTACACTCACAGGTGAGTCTTGGTAGAATCAAAGCTTTTCTTGCACTGAATTTCTTAGTCCCTCTGTGTATCTGAAATATTTAATCATTCGATCAAAAGGAAAAGTAGTCCAGGAGAGTACAAAGCTGCCCCGTAGCTGGAATATCTCTCCACTGGTTTGTGTTTATTTTACCAACATTTGTTCTGCAGCTATTAAAACTCCCTCTTACCTGTAGCTTCTGTGAGAGAATGACTCACCTTGAAAATTGAGTCAGTTTTGAAGAATAGGACAGCAGGTTTTCAATGCACTTTTTGTATGCTTCAGATTAATTCCAGTCATCATTTCTTTCCTACTGGTGTTGGCTTTCAGTGACATAACTTGCACGTCTTGTTTGGAGGGGCAGGGGTGGCCCAGGAGACCCTCAAAGTATCATCTCTCAGTGCTGAGATGGGAGGAAACACAGGGAAAAGGCATAAAAACCACTTGGAAACATCCCCGTTTCCTCACTTCTGTGCTTTGGCTTTTGTCCATTTAATGTTGTGACACTGAATCTGCTCAGAAGTGCGTTGCGGCGCTCGGGCTGAATTGAGGTCAGAGCAGCCCCAGATCTGACACATAACCAGTAAATAAAGATGAATGTCTTAAAGACACGCAGTTGTTTATGACTTAGACTTCTTGACTCGTTTTCTGTTCATTACAGCATTTTCAAAGGTTTGTGCTGAAGGTATTAGAAATAATTACTAGAATTCTGCACTTTAAAACCCACAGTCAGAAACAGTTCCTTTAAATGTGAGTATTATTTGTTGCTTTTTCCATATGAATAGCACCGAGACCCTCCCAAAAGTGCATCTTGTAAAATGGGTGAAGTAGCAGCGCCTGCCAAATTAAGGAAGGGCTTTTGCATTCAAACTGTCATCACAGTTACGTTGTAAAGATGGACTTTTAGGATTTACTTTGTGTCAATGAGCCCCTCCACCAAGCAAAGTAATTCTTTTTTTCTGAAGGAAGGGTGAACTTTGGGCACTTTGAAGTCCAACCCTGTTGCAGGACAGACATTGGTATGGGCAAGAGATCAGTATTTAAATGCTGGGTTTAGGACTGGATTATTTGTAATCTAATTAAGAGGGTTGCTAACAATTTGAAGGGATTATAAGATTAGCAATTATCTGTGTGTTTATTTGATTAAAGTAAATGCCCACAGATTTGGCTGCCGTACCTGGACTCTGCTATTTGGGGTCAAAAATCCCATTTAATCGGAAGTAGGAAGCCAAACAACAACAAAACTTTGTGCTTCGATTCTGTTTCCCTGCTGAGTTCAATATAATATCGAGTCCCTAATTAATCTTCACTCTATTTGCACCGAACTAGAATGCATATTATTATTGAAAGCCATTTAGGAGAAAGGCTTTTTAGGCTTTTTTGGTTTATATACATATATATATATACCAATAATGTAAAAATACATTTCTGAGGTACCAGGCAGAGACAGTAATTCTGTAGGATTCTCCTTTGCACAGGGCTGAGATTTTCTCTGTAACTGTGCAGTTTAGGACTGGTATCACTTTGTGAATCTTCCCAGATTTATTGTTCAAAAACTGTCCAACCCTGGGTGAGTGAGAGTTTGATCTCACTACAGAGCCAAGGTGCCAGAGGCTGAAGTGAAAGGTCCTCGTGCTTCTTCACATCCTGCTTTAGATCCTCCTGGCTCTACCTCTACTCACTCTCCCAAGCAACACTATGAAGACTTTTTATATTAGAATTTGGTTTAATAAGGACTTTCCTGGGAAAAGGCTCAAATCCTTAGAGGTTATCACAAAAGTGGTTCTCACCCTCAGGACAGGTGCTGGGAATTCTCCTTCTCAGAGCATTTCCCAGCACCTGAGCCACAGCGTTACACACGCACACCATTTGATGGGAGAAAAAAGAATTGGGTAAGGAATTTATTGTTCTAGGAGCCCTCAGGTTTGAAGTGGGAAAGAAAAAGAAAAAAAAAAGCTAAAAATGCATCTACTTTTCTTCCTGAAAATATAAAACTTGTACCTGCCATCACGGCCTGACCACAGGATGACCTGCCCATATATCACCAGCTATATGTCATTATGTAAAGATGTGAGAGAAGGTTCCACATTAGATTCCTGGTTTTCATTTCCACAGGTTACAGGCAAGTCTGGGAAGGGAAAAATAAAAAGAGAAAAGACAACCGACAAATGGCTTTGGATTTCTGACATTTATGCCTTATCTGTATATTCCTGTTCAGCCTTCTCCAGCTGCTATTGCATAAATCTTCCTTAGTTTTCCACGAATTTTATGGGTGCAGAAGACAAATTGGGAAGTTCAACTTCCTTCTCAGTGCCTGTTTTCAGGAGCTTTAGTTGTCCAGGATTTAAAATTGGTCTCAGTGGACATTTCTTTCTATCCTAAGGGATAGTGACGTTAGCCGCCGTCCTGCAAGGAGCTGCAACTGCCAGGCTTCCAGGTGGCTCCCCACGAGTGTCCTCAGGCTGCTCGCTGCTGTTTTGCAGCACCAGCTCAGCGTGCCCAGTGCTCAGCCCCCTCTTTCCCTTGCTTTCCTGCCTCGGGCCATAGAGGGTGAGCTGGCACCGGCAGCGAGCGTCTCAGCACAGAGCCCATGGAGGGAGCAGCGAGGGCTGCCTGCAGTGCCCAATTCTCTTTTATCCACAAACCAAAACCCCTTTGCTCCAGCTTTTTGTAAACCAGACCTTCAAAATGACAATCACAGAATCAGAGAGAAGGGTGGAGGTTGGAAGGGACCTCTGGAGTTCATCTGGTGCCACCCCCCTGCTCCATCCAGCAGGGTCACCCAGAGCAGGGGGCCCAGCAGCGCAGGGTCCAGGCAGGTTGGGAATCTCTCCAGAGAAGGAGACTTCACAGCCTCTCTGGACAGCCTGGCACAGCCTCTGACACCCTCACACCAAAGAAATTTCTTCTTATGTTTAGGTGGAACTTTCTGTGTTCCAGTTTGTGCCCATTGCCCCTTGTTCTGTCACTGGGCACCACTGAAAAGAGTCTGGCCTCATCCTCTTGACCCCCTTGGGCCCTTTAGCTCTTGATCAGCACTGATCAGCTCCCCTCTCAGTCTTCTCTTCCCCAGGCTAAACAGCCCCAGGGCTCTCAGCCATTCCTGGGCACAGAGATGCTCCAGTACCCTCCTCATCTTTGTAGCCTCTGCTGGACTCTCTCCAGTAGTCCCTGTCTCTCTTGAACTGGGGAGCCCAGAACTGGACACAAGACTCCAGAGTTGCCCTCACTAGGGCAGAGTAGAAGGGGAGAAGAATCTCTCTCAACCTGCTGGTCACACTCTTCTGAATGCATCCTGGGAGACCATTGGCCTTCCTGGCCACAACCACCTGTTGAGTACAGGGTAGAAAGATTAAAAACAGAAGCGTAATGTAACCTCTAAAGTAACTTGAAGCAGGACATAATGGTGTTATTGCATAATTATTTTCCTCATTCCTCAAACCCACTCATTGTGTTGTTGCTTTAATAGTAGAAATGTTCTGTGCACTGTAAAAAAGTGAGGAAAGTTGACAGGAATGGAAAGAAAGGTACAGAGAGTGGGAGTTAGGGATGCATTTCACAAAATGCCATATTAATAGTAAACAGTGTTAACATGACTTACCGTCAGACATGCAGGGTTGTAGTTTTGGACCCTCAGTTTCATAACCCATGCTTTGTTTAAATAGCTTGTAATTATTAAATGGAGTTGGGCCGATTATTAGTAAGCTGGATGTGGCCACTGGATCCTTCTTCCTTCCATTTTTGTAGTAAAAATTCATCTCCTTGCTTCAGCTCTGTGCCTTCCTCCAGCTACCCGAGGTAATCGCTCAGCCGAGCCGTAGGTGTTATGACCAATTGCTTGAATACATTCAGTGGTTTAAATATATCCTGCTCTCAAATGGGCGGGATAATGGTGATTTAATGAAAACATTTCAGCAGCATCATTTGTAAAGATACAGGAATTTTCTTAGGAGTCTAATGCTTATGTCTAGCATTTGTGTCTGCACTGCTAGACCTCTGCTTGGTGCTGTTCCTGGTTTCTAAGGCAGCTGGTCATAATCAGATAGTTATCTGAGACTGGTTTTCCTGTACAGCTCCAAAGCCTGTGTACATGGGAATCAGGATAACCCATCTGCTCTAGATAACAAGTAGAGAAGCTCAAATAAATTCTGGTGCACAGCACAAATGAGTGTGGGAAGAACAGGCTCTGAGTCCTTCCCATCAAAGGTTAAAGGTTACTGTGTCTCTTCACTCTGCTAAAGAGTATATGGATGAAGTGGTTCTCTTGGGTATTTCGGGGTAAAATGCTCTTGAACTGCTGGAAGGGTGTCAGTCCTCATCATCCTTCTGTCCTTTAACTTCTGAGCCATGAATTTTTGCCCTGTTGTATAGGTTTTCTTGCCTTGAGCACAGACAAGGTAGGATCCTATCCCAGTAACTCTGAGAATATGCTGGTGAAGCACACAGCAGCCCTGCTCACTGAAGGGCTGCTCATGGAGTTTGTGTCCAGCATGACCTTCACCTTTTTGTCCTTCACACAAGGTAGAGGTTTGAGAGTGCAGTGTTAAGAGCTGAGACAAGAATTAAAGCACGCAGAAGAGAAATGATCTGCCACCACACCTCATACACTGCAAGAAGGAAAAAGACATTTTACCAGGTGATCCACACTTTCACTATTCCCAGTGTGACTAAAAGTTGGTCACCTTCCTGGTTTTCCACAGAATATTTTTTTCCATTTTCTTAGTTTGCACCGATGACGTACTTCACATCCTACACACAACCCTAGAGAAGCTGCTTCTCTGGTGTGAGGAGTCCTCATGTTCTTCAAATGGTAGATAGCTATAGGAACTTAGGTCTTGGAGCCTCATGAGAGCTGGTCCTGTGATCCAAATGTTAAGCCTTGGAACTAGTGCCAGTGCTCCTCTTTAACCCCAGCACTCACTAGGCCTCTGGCCATGTCAGTAACGGGGGTCGTGTCAACACCTGCCAAACCTGTGGTGGGTGAAGGCAAACAGATGCACTCTGACTTTGCTCAGGATTTTAACACACCGGTCCTGTCCTTTACATGTCCCCCAAAAAAACCAAAACACAGATCTGAAAACAGTAATAAGCACAGGAGTGCTTTTCCTGGCCAGGAGCATTTGCCACCCTGAAGAGTTCACTTCGTCTGGGTTTCTGGGGGCTTCTAGGATCCTCTGCTTTTTGAATCATGTGGTTTGACTTTTGGAAGTGAAATCTCTTGGCAGCAAGTTCTCTTTGCACTGAGCTTGGACTGATGCCACAGGTAAACACAAACGTCTCGTGACTTCCTTTTAAGTCTGTGTCTTGCCACCTTTGCTTCTCCTGTTTGGGGATTTTCTGTTTTCTCTTTTACCAGTCTTCTATAGAAAACTCCAGTCAAACTGGTTTTTCTTTTCTGGCAATCACCATAGCAGCCTTTATTATTCCAAATCACTTCCACTGGAGTAATAGATCTTTAATTTCCATCAAGCAGTGCTGTTTCTAACCTGAATTTGGTGTTCTTCAGGGCACCACTTGGTACATTTTGTGTACTCTAAGAGGATATCCAGAGTGCAGCAATTTTCGAAAACAAAACCATCGACCAGAATGTTTAAGTTGCACTGAAATATTTTTTTTTCCATATCACAACAGGATACACTTGCAAGTAACCTGGAAAGCTGTATTTGCAAGGACCAGTGAGTGGTGTTAGCTCTTGATGTCCCCTGGCAAGCTGGTTGTATATAACTTGTGCTTGTAAACCTGATGCATTTGACAGCTCCAAATATTACCGAGGCTTTTCCCCCACAGTTCAACTTTCCTGAACATAAAAGTCCAAAGTTCTTTTTGAAGAATTCACCTGGAGGAGTGGAGGTGAGATCTTTTCTGCACTTCAGTTAGTGGGACATAAAGCCAAGGTTTTGATCTCTCATTCTGTCTAAAGGTGCATTCCCCAGGCCCTGATGGGATGAGTGCATCCTGCCCGTGTATCTCCTCTGATGTCTCAGGTACTCTCCGCTTCCCTTCCGGCGCCGCTCTGCGTAGCTGCTGGAAACAGTAGTTCCATTCAGACTGTAGATGAAGGGATCTTAGTCTGCCCTACATCAGCTCACAAAGCAGTCAGGACCCAGATCTCTCTAGATAATGCAATATGAGCTTTTTGGTTTCAGGTTATTATCTTTGGGTCCTCTGTTCAAAATTGCACTTGGAGCTGCAGAACGCGCGGCCCTTTCATTGCAGAACTCGAGTCTGTGTCTGTACAGATGCTCCATGGGTGTATCGATAGGCATATAATGATTATTTCCCAAGGACTGTCCTCTCATGAGAAAGTTTGCTGAAGTCAGTGGATTTAAGCTGGTGTGAATGTTGTCAGGAGGGTCTGCATGTGCTGGTCTAAGCCTCGGATTTTATCAGTGCTTCATTCTTAGTCCATGTTTTGCAGCAGCTCGGCCACTTGCACCCCTGGGAATAAAATGTCTGATCACACACAATTGAAAAAGATTATCCCTTTTAAAATAAATAAATAAATAACTTTTCCTCTTCTTTCTTTCTTTGCTCATCTTCTTGTCTTTTCTCCGAGATCCCTTGTAGCAGAAATTGCAGATGATGGAATGTCATTGCTGCTGGAGCCTGTTAACCTTGCTGTGTGAATGACAGTTCTCCAGCTTGAAGTCTTAGTCAGTGTTTATGTTAAGAAGAGGGTTAATGATGGTCCCCATAGGCCTCTCGCTTGGAAAGCAAAAACATCTGCTAAGCCAAAAAGTGGTTAGTTGGCTAAATTTAGAAGGAAGAAATGCATTTCCCAAAATTCACACTGCTCCGTAACAAATTTAGGGAGCCAGTGGGGGCAAGCAGTGCTGGAAGTCATACAGTTTATTCATTCTTTTTTTTGTTCGGTTCACGTATTTTCAGTTAATATAAAATGAGGTTGCTATTACTAAGCAGAGAGGGGGTACTACTTATAGATCTCACACCTTTTGAACTTTTCGTGCATTTGTTCAGATCAATAGCTGGACACGGGCCAAGGCTTGTGAAGCTTAGAGATGTTCTGCAGTACACGCCGAGAAAAGGCAGCTTGGTGGAGAAAGTGAGGATAAAATGGATGTCTGCTGGGAAACTCTTAGCTGAGTGACTGAACTGAGTTTAAACAACTAGGAAAACTCTTCTACAGATTTCAGCTTTCCTTCTTTATCCTCACCAAATGCACTCCTGATTGCTGCCAGCGCTCTGGTTCCTTGCAGGAAAGGGGAACCTGGCGAATGGTGCTGAGCCCTGGTTTGCAACCACTGTCATCTGTCTTTGCTTTTAATGTCCTGGACAGCATTGTCATCTGTAAATAGGGTTTAAACCAGAGTTTTCCTGCTTCACGGGATTACTGGGAACCGTAGCTTGTTTGTACCAATGAAGTGTCTCGTGATGGCTTTGCTCCTGGTGAACAAAACGAACAAAATGGGCAACAAAATGAGATGAGGTTTCCCTGTAGCTGCTCATGCCACCAAGATGCAGCACAGACACTGGGACAACAAAGTGGCATCATTTGTGTGTCTAGGACAGATCATCGTCGGTGGCTCCCAGTTTTGCTGCCTCTGTCCCCCTGAAGCAAGCCCAGAGCGGCCAGTGCTGCCGTGGGGAACACACAGCTTCACCAAGAGCTGTACAGCCCAGGATGCCACGTCCTGGCTTCGTGTGGGTCCCCAGCAGGCCGGGGGGGTGACGCCTCCAGCTGCCTCCCCACCACATCCCCCGTCGCCCCAAGCTGGCCAAAGGCTTTCAACCACAAATCCTCCAACTTCACTGGCCTGTTAACAAGCTGGCGGGTTTCAGGCATGACTGTACTTTGCTCTCCCTCTTAGCCTCCCGTTTAACCTTTTCATCTCCTGACACAACAGTTTCCTTGCTGGTAAGCCAAGTTTCGGGTGGGTTAAGGTGTCTTTCTGTCAATAAATCCCACTGGTTTTTGGTAGTCTCCAAGCAGCCCTTTGCCAAAGCCGGGCAAGACGGGGTGAAGTCTGCTGGGGGGTCAGCAAGCCTTGGGAAAATAGGGGTTTGACAGTGAAAAAAGGATAAGCAAAGTAAATTCTGGAGATCTTTATTAAATTCAGGTTTCACCTGTGTATTAGCGGAATCTTACTGCGAGACCAGCTGAGCTTCAGTCTCTGAATATGTTACAGTAAAGACACCTGGAATGGGAAAGGCAGGAGAAGGGTGGTGGAGAAGGGGCCGAGCCGAGGGAGCCGGGTC
>JANHFX010002650.1:0-15251 GCA_027560015.1 Chloroceryle amazona
TGACCCATCTGGTAGAGGAGGGGAAGGCTGTGGATGTTGTCTACCTAGACTTCAGCAAGGCCTTTGACACAGTCTCCTACAGTATCCTCCTGAAAAAGCTGGTAGCCCATGGGATGGACAAGTGCACCCTTTGCTGGGTTAAAAAGTGTCTGGATGACTGGGCACAGAGATTGGTAGTGGATGGGGCTGCACCCAGTTGGTGTCCAGTGACCAGAAGTGTCCCCTAGGGATTTCTATTTAACAATTTTATTGATGACCTAGATGAGGGGATCAAGACTACCATTAGTAAATTAGAAGATGACACCAAGTTGGGGAGCAGTGTTGTCATGATCCGGTATTTTGGATACGTTGCCATATTTATGATCTTGACAGGACAAAACAAAGATAACACAATATCAGGTGCACAAGTAGGCACGGGGGCTGGTGTGTGGTCTTACGAGAGATCAAAACCCCCTTGCTTTCTAACACTCCTCACTGAAGAGGGAGGCTGGGTGTGGTTGAATTTTGCCTTCCCTCCCCTGTATAAGCTGCACAGCAGCTGCACCCCTTTATTGTCTGGCAGGACCTGTGAAAAGGTTTAAAGGTGATCCCACATGGTGAAATTAAGATGCAAACGAGGTCAGAGGTCACGTGCACAAACCAACTTTTATTAGAATAACACAACAAAGTCCCTAGAGCGGATAGGACAGGGAAGAAAACAGAAACAGAAAAGAAAGGAGAAAGCAGAAATGAAGAGGACAGCAAGCAATAGGATAGTTATCACCATGGTCCAGCGATGTCATCGGTGGGGAAGTGCTTCTTCTTCCTCTTCCATAGTGTTCCAGATTTTTATACAGTTCTTGCCCACTGCACCCTTGCTTCCCTCCCTGTACAGGTCAGAAAATCCTATCTTCTCTGTGCTCTTCCGAGATAGGAAGAAGGGGATATGGTGACAGGGCTACGTTCTGCAGATGTTGCAAAAAAGGAGGTTGAGACAGCTGGTGCCCCAGGATTAATTTATTGCAGGGGAGCAATTTATTACAGGAAGCAGTTGAGACTGGCACTCTTTCTCTTTTCCTGCTAAGTCGGTGGTTTTCAAGGCCTGGTTATCACTGGACATTGTGCACCCAGCGTCAGCTGTAGAACTCCTTTGTTTCCATTCTCATCATGTCCCACACTAAACACCCCAGAGCTCAGGTCAGGGAGCGGAATAAAGTAGTTTGGTGGGTTGATGAGACATTTCTTTAGTCCAGCCACAAATCTTGTTTAACTCCTGAGTGCCTAAGTACATCACTTATCTCTTGCATTGTTTGAGACAAGCAGTAGGCATGCTGAATGTCACAAGTGTTGGTACCCTGGAGGGTAAGAAGCTGCAGAGGGACCTGGACAAGCTAGGTCAATAGGCTGCAGCCAATGGTATGAAATTCAACATGGCCAAGTGAAGAGACTTGCACTTTGGTCGCAATAACCCCATGTGTCACTATACACTGGGGGATGCATGGCTGCAGAGCGGCCTGGCAGAGAGGAACCTGGAAGTGCTGGCTGACAGCCGTCTGAACATGAGCCAACAATATCCTCAGATGGCATGGAAGGCCAACATCTTCTTGGCTTTATCAGGAATAGTGTGGCCAGCAGGACTAATTGTAATTCTGCCCCTGTACTCGGCACTGGTGAGGCCTCACCTCGAGTACTGTGTGCAGTTCTGGGCCCCTCACTCCAAGAGTGAATATCCTTATTGAGGTCCTGGAGCGGGTCCAAACGAGAGCAACAAGGCTGGTGAAGGAACTGGAGGGAAAGTCTTATGAGGAGAGGCAGAGGGAGCTGGGGTTGTTCAGCATGGACAAGAGGAGTCTCAGGGAGGACCTCAGCACTCTTTACAACTACCTGAAGGGAAGCTGTAGTCAGGTGGAGGCCAGGCTCTTCTCCCAGGCAATGAGTGACAGGGCAAGAAGGCATGGCCTGAGGCTGCTCCAGGTAAGGTTCAGGTTGGATCTTAGGAAGCAATTCCTCATAGAAGGGGTGATAGAACACTGGAATGGACTGCCCAGGGAGGTGGTGGTGTCACCGTCCCTGAAGGTGTTTAAGAAAAGATTGGATGCTGCACTTAGTGGCGTGATTTAGCTGATGTCGTGGTGTTAGGTCTTAGGCTGGACTTGGTGATCTCAAAGTTCTATTCCACCCTCAATAATTCTGTGATTCTGTGTTAGCCACCAGTATTTGAGGATCTCCATGCAGTAGACAGAATGTCTCTTATAAAGAGTGAAAGCATTTCAGCTCCAGTAGGTTGGTTGGTACATTTCAAAGTGACAAAAGTTAGAAATTAATTGCATTTGTATTCCAGCTTTACGTTTACAACATAAAAATATCAGACTACAGATAAAAAACATTAATAGCCATGTGTATTGGCATCTTTGCCTATGAGTTAAAATACAAACATTTTGTTCTGTTTTTCATCAAAAAAGCCAAATTATGTAGCTGTCAAGAATAAGATTAAAAAGTTATTGAACTAATAACAGAATAACATCTTAGCTCGACATATATTTTTTACAGTTTACTTGAAAGATCATCAAAATATATGTGGCTCTAATGTGCTGCCAGAAGGTTTACTTTTCTCATAACTTTTGTGTGACAAAAACCTTCATAAGAACCTTCTTTTGTGTAAAATTATGCATATATAAAGCTTCATAGTATAAATATGCAAGTGTTATTCATTTTGTAAGTCAATATGACCTATATACTCTGCTAATAATATGTTATCATTCCTTAGTGTAGCTTTCCTCTTTGCAGTAACTGAGGATCTGAAACTGAGTGAGTACAGAATATTTCAGTTCAGTCCCTATAGTCCAACATGTTTACCCATCTTTGCTATTGTTCAGCAGTTATGAAATGAAACCTCTGAATCAGAAGCTTAGGTCGCCATCATGGAACACTGTATGTGCCATGTTTACTATCTCAGTCAAACTTCCTTCTTGCTTAAGACAACAACACTTTCAGGATTTTGTAGTTTTTATAACTCCACATTTGATGGTTCTGGTTTTATAAAAAATATGCTTTAGGTCATAGCTGTTTTTCATCAAACACACAAATTATTTGTTGTACTGCCTGAGAATAAGACAACAATTGTATTAGTGAGGTAGATGTATTTAGGAATACAGCAATGTAGCATAGCAGCAGTCTAAGCTTATTATTTATTAATTTTACATATATACTGATGACTGTGTGTATGTGTGTATATATATAAATATATATGACACAGCATAGTGAAGAAGAACTTAAAAAGCAAGGAAGCCTGTTGGATTTTCCTTTCAGCTGGAGTTTGTTGCTGTGGGGATTTGTTGTCGTTGTTGTTTTGTTTTGTTTTGTTTTGCTTTTTTTTGTTTATGGTTTTTGTTTGTTTGTTTCTTTGGGTTTTTTGGTGTTTTTGTTAATTTCTTTTGGTTTGGTGGTGGTGGTGTTTTTTTTTTTTTTCTGTTTGTTTTTGGTTGGGTTTTGTGTGGTTTTTTTGTGTTTTTTTTTTTTTGTTATTTTTGTTTGGTTTGTTGGTTTTGGTTTTGGTCGGTTGGTTAGTTGGGTTTGGGTTTTGTGTGTATGTTTTATCTTGTTCTTCCTCTTTCTTTTTGTCATATTTCTTTTCATTACAATTATTATTATCACATTTTATTTTATTTATTATAGTTTAGTTCAGTTATTCAACTGTTCTTATCTCAACCCATGAATTCTCTTTTATTTCAGTTCTCCTCCTCATTCTTCTGGGAGGGATGAAGAGTAAGTGAGCAGCTCTGTGGTGCTTAGTTCCTAGAAGTGATTAAAACACAACAACCAGGAACTGAAGCAGAATCTGCTGTTACCTTCAGCATATGTGATTTGGACACATGTAGTATTAAAAATGTGGTGCATGATGTGACAGCTATAGGTGGTGAGGAGTCTGTATCTTTCTATTAAGCATGAAGCAGCACAACATAAACACAGAAATTATATAAGGTTACTGTTAACAAAGGTAGAGTTGTTTTCCACAAGCTGATGACCTCCTACTATCCACCAGCAGAATGGTGTTTTGTAAACCATTTGGAATTGTGTAACTGTTACAGTAGATCTTTCGTGAAAGCAGAGTCAACATTCATATTTTTCAGGATGCTATTTTCCTAGTTATAGAAAGAAACATGTTCTTAGTGACATAAAGAAAATCTGTTTTAGGATTCAGCCTGCTGCCTTTTGATTCAGAAGTCTCTTCCATTAACTTCAATGGAATTAGTGTCAAGCTTCCAACGATGTGTCCTGTGGAAAACCTAGGAGAAGAGATCAATAATGTCATCAAGAATTTTCTGTTCCAAATGCCAGTGATCTCTCAGGAGCAGCTGAGGCAGCAGTTCCTTTCCTATGAGAATCTGTGATTGACACAACTGAGTAAAACAGAATCAGGCACATAAATATTTCCTAGTAATGTTTGATTACAGCAATAGAATGGTACTACACATTTACAGCATGTGATCGATAGGCTTACATAGTTCATACAGTTCTGCACATAAATGGCATACAAATTATTTGTGTGTGGTTTCTCCATTGTACTTGAAAAAGTATACAATATGCCAGAAGCTGAAGAAGTTCTGAGATATATAAACTATGTTTGTAAAAAAAAATAAGATAAATGGAGAGGAAAAATGTAATTCACCTCTGTCATGTGCTGGTCAGAGACCAGAGCATGATCATATTCTCAGGAAGAGAATTAAGACTCAAACCAGAGTGAAGTGCGAAGTGACTTTATTTGCCCAACAAGTTAGCAAAGCAAAAAGAATGAAAGGAAAGAAAGGAAGAAAAGGGTCAGTTGTGATAGCTACCATCATGGATCTGCGGCATCCCAGCAGTCTGATTCGTTTCCAAGTCTGGTGGAAGAACATTCTGTCCAGTATTGGTTGTTCCTGCTCTTTCATTGGGTTGTCCTGTTGAATATTCATTCTTCTTCAAAGAACTACTTAGTATATTTCAGAAGATGTTTTGGTTAACTACACCTACCACCCGGTGGTGGTATGCATGTCCAATACTGTCTCTGAGTGGTCTTAGGTTGTTGCTGGCTAGGGGACCCCTCAGTCCTCCAAGCCCTGGGTCTGGGCTCATGTGTGGGGGTTAGGTTGCATCCTCAGAATCAGCTCCGTATTCAAGTTCATAAGAGAACAGGTACTTCTAGCCTTCTGGTCCAGATGCCACTCAGTTTGCTGTTTGATGTTTATCCACAGTGGTGCAGCATTGTTGAGACAAACAACACACAGTCTTTGACACCATCCCTGACAACCTGTCATGTAAAAAAACTTAACCCAACCCAAAACAAATCAAAACACTGAACTGAGGAGGAAAGTTTTTGGAGAAGACCAAGGAAGACAATGTGAAAATTTACTGAAAAACTGACCATAGGGAGAAAAGAATATGATCACTAGAGATCTTTTGATTCTTCATAAAGACATACAGGCAATTTTGTAAGCTCTTCTTTGAATTACATTCGATCTTTAGCATTTGACACATAGACTAGATGTGATTGAAAGCAGTCATTGAAACTGGAGGTTGGTCAAACTGATTGTTGTTCTGTAAACTGGCAGCCATTCTGTAACCTAGTCATTTTGACTGCAGTATTCTGACATATGTGTCTAAGGCTCACTTGACCTGAAGAGTCCACGACTTTAAAATAATCTACATTTTGAGTCCTCAAAACCTAAAGCTAAGTTAGCACACGGTGTCTTCTGCACCTCCTAAAATCCCTTCCAGCTGTGATTATGCCACACATTTTCTCATGCTCTTTTGAAGTTTCTGACATACCTACAGTGATTAAATATTATTTATTTTGATTGTAAGCTATTCTTACTGCTTATTTCAGTGGGAGATATGAGAAACACAAGTTGTTTATTTGAAAAATCTAGTTCTTTGAAAACATGAATGAGTTAGTCTCTTTGTGTGCATTGCTTTGTTGTCCTACTTGTAAAGATTACTAAAAGGATGTCTCTGAGCACTAGGTGGCTTTCTCTCAACATTACCCTTGAGGCTTATGCACACTGTTGCGGTGCTGGTTCCAAAAATAACAGAACTGAATTTGCATAAGTTTTTATTCTGCTACTCAGGTCAGTCATGAACATATACTTTCTTGCTGCATTAGCTCATACCTTGGGTTTCAACCCTTTCCTTCAATTAAATTATTCTGCTTTGAAAATTTAACGACTTTATTTGTAGTTTTGAGACCTCTTAAGAACCACTTTAAGGCACTCAGGTTGTAAAGAAAACATAAATTGGACTTTAATAAGGCAATGTTCTTTCCTCATGTCACCCTTCTCTTGGATTGTAACTAAATCTACTGAATTCTAAGCTGATTTTGTCATATACTAAGACATGGTTTATTCCCCCTACCTAGGAAATATCTCTTAATTGCTCTGCAACACCACAGGTACTCACTTGAGCCCAAACTTATATATCAAGTAGCCTTTTAACTACCATTTTTTGAAGTAATTTCTAAGCATTCATAACTCTAGGCTGCTTTCTAAAAGGGTCTTTTTTTCAAAGCATGAAGCATAAATATAACACTTTGAAATATCTGCTGATACAAAGTTTTCCAAAACATAGATAAGTGCTAAGTTATAGATAAGAATAACATCAGAGTTCTTTGTTGACAATTTTTTTTTTACCACAGTACAGTCCAATGCTAAGACACATATAGTTGTCAGAATGTTTCAGATCTACTCCTTACTCTTTGATCAGTTTTCTTCTTAATAAGGCTGGCTGGAAAACAAGTGTTATGGTTTATATGGAAACTTGGAAGCTTTGAAAATTTCTGTTCTGTAATGAGAGAAGATATAAAACCAAAAAAGTTTAGATCTTACAATTTTTTTTTTTGGATATGGAGTATTCACAAATTGTATCTCTCTGGAACATGTCCTTTAATTTAAGTATTCCTCCACACCGATCTATAATTTACCAGGCCAGGTGTGTTCTTTACCTTTGACTGAACATCTTGACCATGGAAATTTCCTATAGAAGATATTTTCAGCGGGAAAAAAACAAACAAACAAACAACTTTAGGTAGAAAGAAATCATCACTTGCTCTTAACTACTAGTGTTTTTTTTGCAGAGGTCATCTATTTTGTAGAACAATTTAACAGTTCTTTTATTATAGAGGATTTCAAGATCATATGTGTTTAATAAATAAATAAGACCACCTTCCTACTACTGCCACTTTTCTTTTAGCAAAAGGGATTACAAGCTGAATTTCATTCAAACCTCCAGAATAGTTTGAGTGACGTTAAAAAAAAAGTATACATTTTTTTGTCTATCTTCAGTAGGGTAAGTAAAAGTGAAATTGTACTTCTATAATTTTATCTGATGCCTGAAGTCTTAGAGAAATACAATTTATAAATGTTTCAGAGTGTCACACTAGATACTTTAGGTTAGGTTGCAATTTATTAGGTTTTATTGCAACTCAAGCATAAAGTGCTTTGCATTTCTTCAAAGCTTCATTCTCATCTGAACAACTTAGTCTGTGGCCCCTCTTTTGAATTTCCCATTTTATTAGGTCCTTCTTTAAATAACTTATCTTTAAAATATTTGTTCAGAATTCTGTATTTAGTCCTTTAACAAGTTTCCATTTGAATTCAAAATGCAATTCGAATTACAAGGTGAATAGTAATAAAAAATTTGGATAATTCCATACCTGCTTACTAAGGGCTACCAAATTCTTTCAAAATGAATGCATTACATTCTTCATTTTTATTTTCCAGTCCTTCTATACTCAGGGGCACTTCAGTTTTGGTTGTGGTTTTTTGTTTTTTTTTTTTTTTCTTTTGTCATTTTTTTGTACAACTACGTAAGTTTTTGCTGGAACGGATACATCGGAGTTCATTACACATTTCTTTGTAAATAAAGGATAATTTAACTTTAGAATTTGTGCCTAACATTCATTTCACTCTCAGAGTTTTGAAGCAAAATTAATTAAAAACTTACAGTCTGTCTTTGAGATATTTAAATAATACAAGACTTAGTGTTTTTGTCAGTAAAATAATTGAATAAATCTTGTCTTGTCTTTAACCATTTAGCACTGATGAGCAGAAAAACTCCTAAATTTCCTCATATCAGATGGGTTATACACCAAAGTGGAGAAAAAAGAATTTAGAGAGTCCACTGCTTTGTAAGACATTCCATTTTAATATCTATCTCTTTCTTTTCTTCTTCTGAAATGGATTGAAAGATTGCTGTTACTACGTAGTGTGAGATGAAAGTCTTTATTCCACCAATACCCAATTCGAGGTGTGATCGCTGACATTAGGTTGCAGAATTATCCCTTCCTTTCTAACTATATACACCTACAGGGTGGGTGTGTTTGCTCACAATTAGAAGAGTCTTTCACCTCCTTTTATAATGAATCTGTTTTAGAGATCGGCAAGAGGATCTCATAAAAACTGCAGTGACAATAGTAGTTCATCCCTGGGCACACAGAGAAGTAGGTGTTGCTACTACAGTCTTGCGTGAGTTTTTCAGAAATTAGTCATGTGATTCACAGCAAGACAGCAGAGCACAGATGTTTGGCTATCCATTTTCCAGAGTAAGCCTGGAAATTCACTTTTTTGATATACAGTAGTCTATGTGACAAAATTGTGCATGTTAGAGGCATTTTTAAAATATATTGGCAGACCAGGTTTTGAATAAAAAACATAATTTAAGAAAAGATGGATATTCATTCTTAAAAAAACCCTGAATACACTGGCCAGTGCCTCATTTCTTTAAACTAAATACTTTGCCAAGTAGTTCTGTAGGCACTGTTTCTGTGTCTTTTCTGATGCCATTTTCAAGTTTGTGTCCCTCCTAATACGCACCTCAAAGATTTCCTGAATCTCAATGGAGAAGTAAGATCTTGGAGGCTAAGTCACCAGCAGGAAAACTAGCCTTTGTGGCCATGTTCTTCATTTCCCAAGACTGCACAATCAGGCTCTCCTTTTGAGATTGCATCTTTTTTCCTTTTTTTTTTTTTTTCTTTTTTCCTTCTCTCTTTTTATGTAACACTTGTGTCTACCTTGGAAACATGCTGTATAAAATGTGCTTTTAAAAGAAAAGCACATCATTGTGTGGAATGTGTAGTTTTCTAAGTATTACTTGATAATGATAAATTGATACTGATACTTGATAATGATGTGGTGTTTTGAAAGTGATATAATAAGGTGTTTTCCTTAACAACATTCCTGTTGCTAATAAGCACTTAAAATGTTATCTTCTTGTAACAGAGATAATTGTACTCAAATTCTTCCCATTAGTTTTTATTCCAAACTTCAGAAACTTCCTCCTGTGAAGTTGTGCTGGGATCCCAGAGTAAGATGGTTTCCTCTTTGCTTCTCTGTCACATATTCTAGACTGCTTTAACTTTTTTATATACTTTATTTGTTAAATATGTAAACTCTAACCCTGCACATTCCTGTGGAAGTAGGGTCTCAGAGACTGGAGAATGTTTCTGCAATAACTATAATTATGAATATGGATGTGGTTACATTTTTTCTTACCATTTCTCAGATGGTATTAATACTTTGCTGATCTTGTTTATTTTATTTCTACTAACATTTGAAGACCTTTATTTGATTAAATTTTGGTATTATGAAATCAAGAGGTCTTACCCTTCCAAGCATACACAACTTGAGACATTATTCTGTAAGCCAGTGTTTAAAAATCACAAAGGTTAGAATATTATTTACATTAGTTTTGAAAGGCTTTGTTAATGTTTAACCATAAACATTTTCACCTGGGAAATGTAACCAATGTGAAAAAATATTCTGAATAAATATTTTGAATTGGTATTAGCATAGACATATTTGAACAATTAATATAAGGTTCTTATGTTTGAGAGAACAATATAAGGATAATTCAGCTCATGTTTTGGGAAAATGTCAATTATATGCATACTTCATCCATCTGCACATGACATCATCTCTGAAATATATAATGAATCAGTGTATCAGAAGTTATAATTTAACAAGATTTTAGTGTAGATTGCTGACCAGTCACACTGATACTTTTATAGACTACCTCCTCACTAAGGAAACTTGTATCCTAACTGTCTTAAACATGAGAATAAATAATTACACTTATTAGTTATTTATATCTTCTTCTTTTCTTTTATGTGAATCTATACTATTTTGTGTCCTGGAAACCATTTCTCTATTGCTTAAACTGAGCTCTGCTTTTACAACTCAGTAAAAAGGCTCAGTCATCCAGGCTTTTGCAGTTACCTGATTTTTGTGGTTAGTCTTAATTTTTGATCATTCTGAGTTTTTGGCTGACATTTTGGTACAGTCGTTGCCTCCCAGTTTCTTCAGTACACAGGACACCTTCAAGGTTTATGGTTACAAGAAAAGGAAAACATAGGCAAGCCAATTTGTATGGAAAACAGTGCTCCTATTTTAAAGCAATTGTGTTTGATGTGTGGGGTTTTTTGTTTCTTTCAGTTTCCTTTTTTATCAAGTACATTGGTACAAATGAAAAGGATGCCTCATTCACTAGATTTTTATTTTTTTTTTACAAAAATGTCTTATTAAGAACTCATTAGTTCCAAGCGAGAGGCAGTTATTTCTACTGCATTATAAATCAAACTTTATTATTTATTGTAGTGTCACAGGTGTTTAGTCATAATAAATGATGTACCAGGTAAGATGCTAGTAAGAATTCTGCATATATGAAAAATTAAAAGATTCTGTTTAGTCTGAGAGAACAGATCGTGATGCCTCTTGGTGTTCCAATGACCTTAATGAATATTAACAATGGATTAATTTTAGGTCATGGATATAACTTTGAACTACCAAGGTAATTAGAGTTTAATTAGAAAATATGTACGTGAAAGGCAGTAAATTTTGTTCAGACATAAATAGGAGCTTTCGATACTTAGACTGAAATTCATGATATGAACATAGCCTGTTTCAACAAATTTTCAGCCTTGTAACAGTTTTCTAAAATAGCTTTCTGAGTGTTGAAGAATAGAAGCGACATACAAGCTTTTGTCCATCTGAAGAAGAAGAGAATACAGTGTTTTAGTTGGAGATGGGTTTGGATTACATGGGACTTTTAGTATTTTTTAATTTTTACAGTATATTTATATCAATAGTAAACCATTAAAGCAATATTGGTGCAGTACTAAATTATAAAGCTTGTTACTGTGAAGTAAGAATCATTCTTCACTTTTCTTGTTTAAAATATTTCCATAAATTATGTGAGGAACATGTGAAGAAAGACACATCTATCTTTCTAGATAAATTATTGGGAAAAGGAGTTAAATTTTCCTTTCAGTTGTTTTCAATTTAAAAGTATGTGGTTACTAATGAAAGAGAATAATGTTTGCGTTGTATGACAATTTACATCTGATAGTAAATATATTCTTTCTTAATTCTTAGTATTTATTAATATTTGTGCAAATTAAAAATTATGCAAATCTTCTGTTAAATTGTTCCAAACAATTTCTCTGTTTGGTGTGTATTTGTACATTAACTAATGTGCATTAACTAATGTGCATTAACTAATTTGTGCATGTATTTTTTGTTTAATTTGTCCTGGAATTTACCCAATCAGAGATTTAATGACTTGCTGTTTTTCTATAGAACCATAGAAAAGCCTAGATTTGAAGGTACTTTTGGAGGTCACTTGTGTCTTGTGTCACTACTATAACTATACAATTGAATAGGTAGCACGATAACAGGAAGACTAGGACTGTATTTCTTCATCTTAATGCTGAAATCAGGGTTTTAGATTATTTTATAAGCAAGGCCTTAGATTAGCTTATCTGAGAACAGATTATATTTGAAAAACTGCATCAAAGTCCAAAGCCAATCATGAAATACAGCTTTTATCCAAATAAATAGTAATGTGAACTTTTTAGAAGGGGAAAAACCCTCTTCAACTCCTCTCTCTTTTATTTTTTTTCTTATTTTTAGAGCATGGAATAACAGCCTCTGAGTCATTCACACAATAATAGTGATATCAGGAAACAGATGGAAGGCCTAAGGCATTTTTCTGAAAGTTTTTTACAATTGGGAATAAGAGGCAGTTCTGTACAGAAGTTAGACCTTTAACAAAAGTAAATAACAGGCCTTGTGATTGCTATAGTTCATTAGTGTTTGTGTAGAAGGTTCTATAAATTGGTATATTGGTTATATAAATTGTCTTATTATAAATTGACTGTATAAATTAGTTTATGCAATAGTCAACAGTGGGATTCTATTGGAATCATTTTTATGATCTGAATGTGTAGGAGCTAGGGAATTTAAATGCTTAAATAAAGAAGAGTGTGAATAGGTTAATGAATAATTAAAAATCACATCTTTCATAGTACATCTTTTTTAGGCTTGAACTTCTGATTTTTAAACAGGAATGTAGGCAACAGTTAGACGACTTCCTCTATATTTTCCAATTACTTCTGAACATTTCCAAAAGGAATGAGGATCACTTCTTATTTTTTCCTTATCACTGTGGATATTTTACAAACAAGCAATTTACCTTTTTGGAATTTTTATTTTTCTGAAGATCTGATGGATGAAAATGAAGAAATCATGTTTTCTGTTACAGAAAAATAAAAAAAAATCTTCTTTCATCGTACTATGAAGATTACTTAGCTTAATTTACAAATAGAAATAATTAAAAGATAGAAAAATTTTTATTATAAAAAGTTGAGATTAAAAATATTGATATTAGAAATTTTCATACTCCTAATTTAAATATCCAAAATCTTTGTCATAAGGTTTGAGACAGATCAACAGACTTTGAACTGTTAGTACACTGTTTATGTTTCAGAAGAAAAGGGAAATAGAAGTGTCTAAATTATATTACAGACAGTTTTAAGGGCCACTAAGAAAAATTTTAATTAGCAAAGGTTTAAAAGCCCTTTTTTTCCCACATCATAATTTCCATTCACATTTTGTTTTGTCAGACTCTACTTATAAGTAACTAGTCAAAACACATAACATTGCCTGCTCAAATTTCTTGTATCTGTTGTAAAATAATGAGTTGTTAAGAGAAAAGTCAATTAGTGGGTTACCAGGTGGAGAAGCAAGTGTGAACTAAAATACTCTAAAAAAAACCCCATTTGATGATGATTTGGAATTTTTTGGCAAATATTCTTTATTAACAGTTGATATTACAGTCAGACTGAAAGGTTAGGATATATAGAAAACCAAATAATTCCTGTCCACATTGGATAGCACTTTAAACACCTTTTCTAAACTTAATAAAATTCCTGTATGATTTTCAAACTATGTATGTGCATACTTGTTGATTTTGCATATCAGTATTTTATAGATTTTTATTCTAAAGCTTTCCTCAAGTATTTTGTAGTTCATAACCTGATCAACTTTGGAGTTTAGTATTTTAAAGCACACTTTTATATTTTTACTATAGCTCATTTAATTAGTGTGTTTTATCATCTACCAGATTCTTAATATGCTTCAATGCTCCCCTGTGTTAATGCATTGATAATTCAGTACTTGGAAGAAAAAGTCTTGTTTACTCAGCTGTGTACAATTCAGACATCTATGATCTTTATGCCTTAAATGAATTTCACTACACTCCGCTAGGTTTTAGTGTAGCTTGGTTTTAAATTTTTATGTAAGTATGCAGTAGATAAATTGGGAGTAAAAGATTAGGAGTATTAGAGCAGCACTGTGGCAAAAAACCCTAATCATTAAGGATGATGACCAATGCATACCTGGGACTTGCTACCAAACCTTCAATCTCCTGCTGAAGCAGTCTTGCTCTTTTTCACAGTGTTTTCACATTTCAAGAAGGGAAGGATAGGCATTGTTTTCAGCCAGATCAACCTGTAGCCTGCTGCCTGAGCTACTCTCTGGGGAAGAGAACTTTTATTCTCAGCTTTTGGGAAGCCTGGTTGTGTGAAAAATATTTCTTTTTGCCCATTGAAAAAGAAAATGCATTTAGATCTATTATAAAATGCCATAGACACTAACATGGTTTGCTGTTATGTATATCAACTCAAAGGAGGCATCTCTATGAATTTTAACGTAAGGTCACCAGAGAAGCTAAGGTTCACCTTTGTACGCAAAGTTACTCATTATTCAGGTGTAATTATATATTGAATATATACACCATGTAACAGACCTTCAGAAAACTGAAAGCCTCACATTCATGTCTAAAATTGTGCTCTTTATGCCACAGCTTAAATGATTCGGTAATCAGAAGATCATCACTGTTTGTCTGTCAACATCACACACTGAAATCCTCTATTGGCACTTTTCTTATAGGTGTATATTATTGATGAAGAAAAGGAAATAATAATGGTAATTACGATGATGCTTGTAATACTACTACTACTAATGTTTTGTATTATTAATTTATTGTTGTTGTTGATAATAATAATGGACTTGCTAAAGTCACAAATAATTCTATTGAAATGATGAAGTTACAATGTATTTGCAAATTTTTATGACATCTTCAAACTGGGACAAACTATGTTTCACCTTGATTTTGTCAGTGACGGAACATTTTTTCTGCTTTCATGAGTATATTGCTGATACATCAAGTTGCATTTTTTTGTTTTGTATGATTTTACTAGACTTCCAAATTCTTATTGCTAATAACTTTGACCTAATTGTTGTGAAAATATTCAATTTTCCCTTCAAGGTATATGTTTAAGTAATTTCTAATGATTATACCTCATTTCCTTTATTAATTTTTTTTCCCAAAATTTACAGTCTTAGGCTTCTGTTCGGGGTTTCATTTTTTGTTTTCAGTAACAAAAAATTGAAAAACTTTATCAACTGATTACATGGAAGTATTTTCTTCAGAATTATTTTCATTAAATGAAAAAAATAACATCTTAAAGTATTTTTTTTTGTTGTTAACAGAATAAAATTTAATTTAAAAAGCCAGAATAAGAAATTTATAAAGCAAGAAAATTATCTTGAAAATACTACTCTGAATTTATATGCATTTGTACTAAATCTGTTCTAAAGACTTTCAACTTTAGAAGTTTCCACTTTACAGTTTTCTGATAATTTAGTATCTTCTTTTCTATCAGGTGTTATCTCAGTGCTGGGATTTTTTTTTCTCCTGTGTTTTGCAAAACTCTTTACACAAGCTCCATCCGTTAAGTCATCTCTCACTTCACAGAATCATAGAATGATAGGGGCTGGAAGAGACCTTTGGAGATCATCGAGTTCAACCTCCCTGACAATGCAGGATCACCTAGGACATGCCACACAGGAACAGATCCAGGCAGCTTTGGAAAGTCTCTAGAGAAGGAGAATCCACAACCTCTC
>JANHFX010002654.1:0-12483 GCA_027560015.1 Chloroceryle amazona
CGCCCTCGGGGTGACCACCGCCCCGCAGGGGGAAAGCGGCGAGGCGGGGGAGGATCTCTGGGGTGCCCAGGACCGTCCCAAGCCCCTCCGTGGGTGCGGCGGCAGCGCGGCCTCACTGCGCGCCCGGCCCCCGCCCCAGGATCCCTTCCCCCGGGCGGCCGCTTGCCTGCAGCTGCTGGGTAGGGGTTGCCCCCGTGCTGTCAATCACCTCCTCGGTGAGGGACCATAAATATTTATTAGGCATCCTAATAGCTGCATCAAGCTAAGCGGAGCACTTCATTCGCATCATTCCCGTGACTCAGACCTTCAAAAAACAGTCCTACACGTGCTTAATTTTATCTCGCTCACGCACTGCCCCGGCCAGCCCCGCACCAGGGAAGGGGTCTCCTGCCACAGCCCTGCTAGGTTTACTAGCAGGGCATCAGCATGTGCCCTAGCACCCGAAACATTCCTTCCTGCTTTTTAAGGGCAGTCAAATGTTTGCTGGCTTGAGTGGTTTCCATCAGAAC
The DNA here is from genome assembly GCA_027560015.1 of Chloroceryle amazona. Lineage (NCBI taxonomy): Eukaryota > Metazoa > Chordata > Aves > Coraciiformes > Cerylidae > Chloroceryle > Chloroceryle amazona. The sequence continues at coordinate 510 of JANHFX010002654.1, forward strand.
GTATCCATCAGTGGGGAAGCAACCATCTTCTTCTGTGGGAGTATCACATTAGTAGACGCAGTTGGGCCAGTGGGGCTTTTATGCTCTTATTAAGCTGTGAAAAATATCTTGAGAGAATCTGAATGCACGGGGAGCCCTGAAATAAGAAGCTCATCTTAGATGCAGCTAACTGTGTAATCCCTCTAGAAAATGAGGATAAGAAATAATAAAAACTTTCTACAATTCCATACGTGTTTAAAAAACCCCACAGAGTCTCTCAAGACAGAAAAATTGTTTATGAATGAAATATACTAAATTCATCTCGGGTAGCGTACAACCACACTGATAGGAGCTCCCCAGGCTTGCAATGCCTCCTGCAGCATCATTGTCAATTTTGCTTATCTAAAAAAACGTGGAGGTAAGAACAAGAAAGATCAAGATAGGCAGCACTTTAAAACTGATTACAAAGGAACAAGCTTGCCTTTGGTTTATTTTGGTGGAAGGTGAAGGTTTTCTCTTGCCAATGAACTTTAAAATGAAATTAGCTGGGAATACAATTTTAGTTTCTGCTTTTCTGCCCCTCCTGTTACCAACCAGCTGATACTTCTGTCTGGAAAGTGGACTGAGCTTGAGCTTTTTGTCATGAAGCATGTAGCTTTGTCTACACAGCATGATGGGAAAAGAGCAACAGCTATGAAGCTGAATAACCCCACTTAAGCATGAGTTAGAGCTGCAACACAACATTGTTAATGTATGTTCTTCCAAACTTCATGCTTGCTAATAGAAGTAAATAACTATTTGGCAGTTTGCCCATGTCTCTGAGAATTTAGAGTAGGCCTTCCATGGAACATGCACACAAAGAGAGAATGCCTGTCTTGGAGATCTACAGTCCAGACTAAAAAGATACAGATGAGAGATAGCAGCAGAAACAGAATCACATAAAGGTGAAATAATTTGCCTAAGACCATGCAGAAGGTCTGTAATAGTTCTGGCTGCAGAGCTGGTATCTCTGATTCAGCAGTCTGTACAACAGTTCCAGCTATGCCAAGCATTGCCTTAAATGATGAACTGAGCACAGTCCTGAAAATCAAATGTACAATCTGTATTTTTGATAATCCTGTTTCTTGCTATGATGTATTAATTTATTGAGGTTTTGTTCTTCTTCTCAACAGTGCTAAGCACGAGCAGCAAAAGATGTTCAATACAAATTCATGCTGGTGTCCTGAAGCCAGACTATTTCAATAGAACTTTGCTCTTTCTTACTCTTCCAGTAAGGCACTGGAAGAGGTTGTCCGGAGAAGTTGTGGATACCCCCTCCCTGGAAATGTTCTAGGCCAGCTTGAATGGGACTTTGAGTAACCTGGTCTAGTGGAAGATGTCCCTGCTTGTGGCAGAGGGTGTGGAACTAGATGATTTTTAAGGTCCCTTCCAACACAAACCATTCTATGATTCTGTGATTATTACTTGTAATGCCCCTGGGGCCATAAGTTCCTACAGTAGTAGAGTGTGCTTTTATACAGCTAATAAGATGGTGATTACCCTAAACTGGGGTAACCTTAAAGGAAACTTCTGTAATGGATACAAGCATAATAGTAACAGTACCATTATAATAATCTTAAATAAATAAATAAGCCTTTGCATTTAGCAATGTTTCAGATGGTTTCATTCCAAAACAGCTAAAATGATTTACCTCAGCATTTTCAAAGGAAGCTATTCAGTCCAGCTGAGATGAAATCTGTATCATTTCTATCCAGAAAGGGAAGAAAAAACTGTGAGGGACTGAAAGGGCGATACTGCCCTGCAAGCATTTATAGACTGCCATGTGCTGCATGAAGAGGTTCTGCTGTGGAGATACTGCTTTACAGCAAGCACAGAAGTCCTGCGTGATTTCTGCTCTCGTCAGCACCAGCAGAGTCAGGGTCTCCTGTTGTCTCACAGGGTGCTCCCCAAGCCTTGCTGAACAATGGAACTGAAGGTCCCAGTCCTACACAGTGATCTGTACAAGGAAAATTACTTCATCTTATAGGAAAATCCCACTGATGTCCATCAGATTTAATATGGCACCAAGATGCCCTGTCTGTTGTCCTAAAAAGCAGGTGATAGCCCAAAGCTTTGTAAATATGTACTGGCAGCAACTTATTTATACTGGTGGAAACTGCACTGAAGAAATCCATGTCTGGGCTTAATTCAAACCCGTTTTAATCAATTTAAGATAAGCTTAAGGAAGTATATGCCCAATCTTCACTAAATTCTTGTGAATTAATACCTTACATTGAAATACTGCATTTGCATTTTCAGATAAGTACTAATTTTTCATGTACTTCCACCAAAGTAAACAGTTAAGTTTCCCTGCAGGCAGAATGAGGGTTTTATTGATGCTAAAAGTAACATCTTCCCCATTCAGTGGCATCTTTCAAAAGGAATCCTTTTCTGACATTGTCTTCATACAAAGTTAATTATTTGCTATCTGTTAGCTGTTATATACAGCTTTTGTAATCGTTGCAAACAGGAAAGTAGTGATAGGCAGCTACTCACAAGTGGAAAGCCATATGCAAATTGTTGAGACAGCTGGAGATATTCCATTCTAATATAAATAATTTTAAAAAATATTTGTTATTGTGATAGTGTTCTTGTGAGGGCATGTTGTGCTTCAGTAATTACCCCATTTACAAGAAAGTTCTCATTCCTAATTGCACCGTGATAAATTAAGGGAATTTTTGTAGATATATTATCCATAAAACTTCTGCATTCACTGGTTTTACTGCTTTATTGTCTTCCTGAGACAAACATGAGATTGCTTTAAGTTACCATTACATTTAAAACTGTTCAGCCTAAATACAACAGGCCTAAAAAATCCCTTTTGTTTTTCGAGAGTCAAATAGAAAAAATATCCCCCCAAAACCTTTCCCAAGGTTTTATCACCTTACAAGAGGGAAGAAGAAATGTCTGAGACGGTATCATTCTTTCTTTCACCCGTGTTCCACCTTCTCCTCTTCTACAAAGGATTATCTAACTTTTGTGAATGGGGACCAAGTACATTCTCTTGATCTCTGGGTCTGTGCAGTGACATTCACACTGAGCAATGAAATATTTCAGGATACCTGAATTGATTAAATACAGGATTGTGCTGCTGCAGAATTGCTCAGGGAAGGCGCCGTTCCCAGAAAGCACCATTCACAGCAACACAGAGCCACTGCAACAGAACCAAACCCCCAGGGAGCCTGCAAACTTGCAGTTTGGCTTCTGAGCCAAATTTATCCCCCTTGCAGCACAACCTGGCATCCACATCAATGAGGAATTCATTTAGTCTTTTACATTTTCTGTGGCTATAGCATGCATTTGTTCTCATTTCTTTCTTATGGAATAATCTTTAGACTTTATTTATATTTTCTTGGTTTTAATTCATATCTCCAAGCAGAGACCTTCAAAGAAAGAGGACACAGTCTCATCCTGGCAACATTTTCCTATGTCTTGGAGCACACAATCCTCCTTGAAACTACAAACAGCAAGGGGGGAAAGAGATTTTTAGAAAAAATAAGAAAATATACACAGAACATTTGTGTTTATCACTGAGTATCACAGGGTTTTGTAATGGTATGTAGCAGAGCACTTGGCCAATTTACACAGTGTTTTAAAGCAAGAAAGAGGTCTCAAAAATAATTAAATGGCTATGAAAATCAACTGCTAATTTGTCTCCGGTGTAGCACCTTTTCCCATGATGGCTTTTCCCTGAGCTATGAGGTGTTCTGGAGCACTGGCACTTTCCAGAGCAGCTCTGTGAACTGCTGAAAAACTCAAGGTCAAGTCTGTGACCATGTCCAGACCTGGGCTTGTGGACACAGGGCCCTACATGTCAGCTGAGTGGACACAGAGTCCAGGCTGTGGGGTCAGGGAAGCATCTCCAGCTCTAGTGACATGATCACCAATATCTGTGATGTGGGTGTTTGTCACGGACTCTTGGTTCTTCTCTGTGACCCTAATCCCAAATCTGCATTTTCTCTGCCTCTACTGGAAAAATCCCCTAACTAAATATTTCATTTCAACACCAAAGAGCCCTTTTGGGTCCCTCAAAGAGCTGAAACTTCCTTTTGCCTTCTCTCACCCCAAGTATTCCCTTGGTTTTGCTTGAGCCAAAAAGGAACCAGTTAACTCCTCTGCCTGTTATGGCACTGAAGGGTGGGCAAAGCCATTTTCTGTCCTTTCCAGTAATTCAGTTTCACTCACTTTACAATTTACTTGCATGTTTTCTATGCATTTTTGAAAAAGACAAGGTTTCTGATGCTACATGACCTTCAAATCATCTGTTTTTGAATAAAATATATTAGAAAATAAAAGCTCACTTAAAAAAGAAGTTTTAAGTTTGAACTCTGTACTGGACTATGCCCACTGGAATTACATGAAAATGCTGAAAGTCCTGACATACCAATAAAATGGAAATGAACAATGACGCATCAGTGTTAATGGGAAGGCAACTCAAATATTCTCAGTTCTCTCCCCAGCTGAGTCAGGCATTCTGCTGCTGGCTTCAGTAGTAGTTCATGTGTAACTGAGAAGGGTAGTAAGAAGAATACATTGAACAATCAGTCGAAATGTTTTGTGGAATGTTGAAATCTCCTAATTGTCTGACTTCCTGGGGGAAGTCAAAGGATGGATACAAATGCTGTGTCCTTGTCTTCACCAGCAACTGTTGGCATGTAGAGCTGTCAGATGCTGTTGAAGCATCATCAGCCATGGTTTTGTATCAGTAATGGACCAGGAACTGTTCTGCAGTGTAGGCAAGATGCCACAGTGAAAGGAAAGTGTGTGTGTACATGTTTGGTTTACATGTTTGTCGTTCACATGCCCGTTACCAAGGAGGGGCGGGCAGCTAAACACTCAATGTAAAACAAGACTATGACAAGAAATGTAAAAAAAGAATCTCACTGTGTCCTTACATCTACAACAGGGATTAAGAAAAATTCCAGAGGTACCTAACCTGTGAATCTATACTTACGCTGTCAGATTTCCTCCTGGAAAAAAGAACCATGTCTTTTAGCCATGGGTTTTTCCCTGTGGGCAACTTTGGGCAGGAAGCTAAAATCACTTTCAACTATTTTATTTTTAATGGTTTGAATTTAGAGGTGCTGAGTAGACCTGTAGATAGTTCTGAATACATTCTGAAGCCTATCAGATCCTGAGTTGTAATAATGACCCTATAGGGGTCCCACAGGGACCTCACAGAGAATTATGCATGTAGTAAAAGAACTTCGGACTGAGGATATAACAATTCTCTTGCAAAGCTGAAATTATCCAACTTCAAGTTTAAAATAAAGAAATGGAAGCACTCAGTGATACAATGTATGGGTTAACCTGAAATACAGATGTTATAAAGAATAATTAATTTTTACAACTAATGTCTAAGGAGGGCTGTTGAATGCGGTGCTCTGGATGCAGTGTTTGTCAGAGAAGTCCCTAAACTGACAGAAAGTCGTTGCATTTTTCCTTATACTTACCTTCTTCATAATGATCTGCCAACAGTAACCGTTAGAAACAGTATATTGTGTAAGGTGGGCCTTTGCTCTCATCCAGTGTGATTGATCTTAATTTATGATTAAACAGTTCCCATCAAAACAGAAGCACCAGTGATAAAATGCTACAGTTGGTGTTGGGTTTTTTACTTATGGAGACCTATGACAGGTACATCAGATATAAAATGATGGGCTTATACATTTATTTCTAGACTTATATAGAGTATTCCGTTTTATCTTTCAAGTAGCTGAGCTAATCGTCTATGCAGCAAACATCTGAAGATGGAGAGCCATCATGAAAACGTGAAATCAAAACTAGGAGCTTCTAAAAGATAAACTCCTGAAAAAATGGCTAATGTTACAAGCTTCATTTTATATATTCAATGAGGAAGTACTGATCAACATTTCAGAATAGTTTGTGAATATTGACAATACCTGCCTGTTTATAGGGATCGTTATTTCCAAAATGCTGAAGAGAACAAAAAGTATGTCAAGACTGCGTATATGATTACTATAGGAAATGAAGTACTACGTTTCTAAATAAATTGTGCACAAAGCCAAGCTGACATGCTGTCTTTTGAATGGTATCAGTGATGACATGATTCAAACCTTAAAAAAAAGTGTAGATTAGACATCCATAACAAATAGTAACATGTTGAAATAGTTCAGAAGGTTCTGAGCAGAAAATGTCTCTTAAATTGTTATTCACACCTGGAGCTACAGGGGAAACATTGCATAGGCAGGGCTTGCACCTTAATAACTATACGGTATTTGGATTGGTCTGCAGTTTATACTGGTTCTCAGATTTTTTAATCCACAGAAATCAGTAAATGCAGCATTAATGATGCCCAGAGAACTGCACAGGCATGTTTGGTTACCATCCCTTCCCAGCAACACACCATTTGAAATCAGAAGACAGCCAAGAAACCAGATGTCAACTTGCAACAAATGCCATATTTTTGACCATTTAGAACACCCACTCTAAAGCTTACTGTATGCTAAAAATTTTAGCAGGATCCAGATAAAACATTTTCTCCAGCTGAATGCTGAAGCAGCACGCTGTGGCAGAGGGGACAGAAAGAAACATTCCTACTGCCAGAAACTCCAGCAGTTTCATATGCCTGGCTACCCTGTCACTGCTCCCATGTCACTTGGCAAACCAAATCATTTTGCCAAGACTGGAAAGGCTTTCTCCATCTGGGAGAGCCCCCTGCGCACATGTGGGTTCATGAAATTGCTGTGTACATGCCATGCTCTTAACCTGTAGAAGTTACTAGGTTTCTTGAGGTAAACTCTGCTGACACACAAGCTGCTACCTTCTGTCTTTTTAAACTAACCTTATTTATTTTGCCATACACTAATTGCTACAGATAATAAATAATACTGTGGCCTAGATAAGTATCCTTTATGCACCAGTGATCTCAAGCCCACTGAAATCACAGTGATATACCTGTGCTTCTACTATTGAAATGCTGTGTAGCTAATGCACACCCAGGCTTTGGCCACACAAGATTACTTATTTATTTATTTACTTACTTATTTTCACAGGCGAGCAGGCTAAAATAGAAAATCTAAGAGGAAGATAAAACCATTTGGAAAAGGTAAACTGTCTTTAGTAAACAAGAAAATGATGCAACTTAGTGTTTTTAAGATGACTGATTTGTAATTTCAATATTCCATTAGCAAGTAGTTTTTAGAGGCGTGTTTTTACTCTTAGGTCTGTAGAATTATTAGAATATACCAGAATTGTACAAAAGAATGCTGCACACAAGGAAATAGGAATAGCTAATGCAAAACAGTGAATTAATATTTTATTACATGTAAATGAGGATATTTTTTTTTTAAATGGTACTATCCAGTCAAGCACCCTTCTCAGTCTGAGAGTGTGGTGTTGTCTTTCATATACCTGTTGAAGGAGATGACTTTAGCTGTGTAGTTTTGGGTTTTAGACGCCAACATGTTGGCTGCCTAGAAAAATAAAAAAATCAGGCAAGAAAAGCAATGTGAAAATGATTTCTAAACTGTCTGCTTTACTTCAAGACTACAGGAAGCCTGCACTATTTTGATTATGCTCAAGGACTTGAAAGCATGAAGCAAAGAGTATGGTATGCTCTGTAAAATGAAGTGCAAAGGCAGAGCAATTGCTTGTGTCCTCCGGGTGCAGGATGAAATTCACTGTTACATGCATCAATCATCCTTTGCTGCAAGGCCTTCCGAGGGGTACTACATAGCTTAATACAAAGGAGAGAGACATAACTATTTGTCTACTTTTTTATGTTCTGTTGGCTTGTGGTGCTTTGCAAAGGATAAAATTCACTGCATTGTCCCACCATTTTGACAGTAAACTCAACTTGCTTCTTCTCAATGGCAGCACTCTGCTATTTAAAATCCTCTTCAGACACAGACTGCTATTTGTTGTTATACCATGTAAATTCAGTCAAACATTCTTGTGGGACTACCAAAAACTGTGATACTGTATTTCTTCAGAATTTTGGAACTTGCTAAATTATTTGGATGCTATAACAGTGACTTTTCTCCTAAAAATATTTGTTCTACTATTGAAAGGAAGAAAAAACATAACACAAGAGGAGGTGATGTTCTTACAAGAACACCACCCCCCCCACCCCAGAAAAAAAAACAATCTGTCCAAATTTCACTGATTATCTGCTACCTACTCTGAGGAAAACTGCCAGTAAGGTAAACATTTGTTCCAAGTGCAGTGTCCCTCCAGACTTAGGTCCATAGGTCCCTCATGACTCACGTCATGGCTAAGCAGAACTTTCTTATCAGGAACTTTTATAAATAGAGACAGCTTTGTTAAAAGTATGAGTCAGGTAAGAAGCAGGAAAGCAGTGGCTACATATAGGTGATAGCTGCTGTTAAAACGGTCTGTGCCTAATAGATATCAAATAAGTGTAAAGGTGGAAAAGCTTCAAAACCAAAGCTCTTACTGCTACAGGCAATAGGATCCCTTCAGTTTTTTCATTACCATGATCACAGATTTTGGTGGAAACTAAAGACCTGGCCATCCTCTTATCACTGAGGAACAGTGGGTCCAGGAAGATGCAAGGGACATGCAAGAAAATGAAAACCAGCCTGAACTTTCTCCATTCCTGTGTATGGCGCAGAACCAGCACAAGCAAGAGGAAAAATGATCCTGTAGATTATGAGAACTCATATGGAGGAGTCCCAATGACTGATCCTTTTCTGCTGAGCACTCTGTTTCAGCCAGGTTTATGAGGGTCTGGCGTGCAATTCCCCACAGTTGCAAGGACATCAAATGGCCTGCAGGAAGACCTGTAACTGAATATTCAGTATTCAATGGATTTTGCTTCCTTTCTCTGTACAATAGGAGGAAAACAACAATAAGAAACTGAAAAGTTGTGCATGTCTACTGCAATTTCTTCTGAAAATCAAACCCCATTTTTAAGTCACTTTTGTTCCAATGTTAAGCATAGAAAATGACACAGAGAATATTTTGGGAAATTATACACATGTGAAAGCTTTGCTTTCATTTTAACCTGAAGACATAAGTTGCTATATTTTTCCAATTTCTGTCCCTTTTACTCATTTATGATTGATTTATGATTTGATAACTTGTCTCTGTTTAACTTTTACTAAGATAACACGGGCTTTGCTTTTTTCTATTCTGTGGCTTAATCCATAATCTAATATACCAGAACAACCAGGAAAAATAAATATGGCTTTACTCTAAACGTCATGTATTTTCATCTTTCCTTATTAAGCCTCCCTCTAGTTTTTCCATTTATTATACCAATATATTCAGACATATTTGGTAATATGGAATTTAAAGCTCTAATAGAAATTGTTTAGCCAAAGTTCATTTCAGGAGGAAGTGCAGAAATACTTTGAGATGTTGGAATTGGAGCTTGAGTCTATGGCATTAAATATATTTATTCCAACCTAGAGTTCTTTAAAAATGCACATTTTTTTTTCTGAAATAGATTTTTTATTGTGTAGCTGCTGCTGTCTATGCATGTGTCCAAATGTTAGTTGTTTAGTTGGGGCAGTGAGGCCAATCATCATTTGACACCAGATCTTTTAGGCTCCTGTAAGTACCTGAAATCCTATTTGTTATTTGACTGCTTCTGATTTAAATTCTGACAATTTTTCCATGATAGCAGCCAACATTATGCATGTTGGCATTTTTCCTATGGTGGCCAACATCCCTAACATGACAGATGAGCAGTTTATTTCTGAGGTTTTGCAAAGCAACTTTCAAGCAATAAAGCCTCAGTGACCCTACTGACTTGGAATGTATTTGAGCCAATTATATAAAAGCTGAATGCCTTTGCCAAATTTGTTACCCATCCAGCTCTTTCTGTAATGAGGTTATCCAATTTCATACAGTCTTTGCACTGGCCACTTTTACATTTGAGTTCACGGAGTGAAATTCAGAGATTTTCTTCTTTCCAGCCATATAAAAATGTTAGTATCTTGAGAACATATCACACAAAGAGTAAAAAGATTTATATGAGGACAGGACTAAGATGAATACCACCTCTGAGTTCTGCCAGTGTTTATTAATAATAGGCTAGTTTCAAGCACTGAATATATTTTCAAGTGACATAAAATGCTTTAACAGAAGGCTGCTGCTGTGCAGAGCAGCCTACGCCTGGAAGCCTGTCGTCAGAGAAGGTGAAAAAATGAATCAGGCACACCCATCAGGAGATGCACTAATTCAGTATTTCCAATTTATCTGCAGATTCTGTTAGCTTAGTCCATTATTTCCAATGTGGATTATCAATTTGACTGAATTTGTAGATAATAAAGCCTTGTTTTTTGAAGTGCCTAGCACCTGAAGTATTACTTGAAATTAATGGTTTATGGGAGTGTGCTTAGAAAGTCTGAAAATCAAGTCCAAAATTAAGTCCGGTGGCAAATAACTAGTTTGAGCATGTGTGCCACATGGCCAATGATTGCAGTTTTATTGATATTATTGGGTATGAATCACACTCCCAAAAGTATATCCAGTGATTTTAAAAGATGAACAATTTCCATCTCATTTAAAGATGCCCTGGGATACATTCTTATACCTTACTGTATAGTGCCTCTATGAAGGAGACTTTGGAAATTTTCTACATGAGGACTTGTGCACACCAAGCTGTTCCTGATTACTTCTGAAAATAGATAACAAAGCTATAATTTTTTTCACAAGCAGCTGCTGAATATTGTTAGCATTCGGGGTTGCTGCTTTGAGATACACTCTGCTTATACTAAAAAAAAGGAGGGATGTGTTAACACGGTAAGTTGCAAAGTCTTCAAGAACTATCAAAAATTTTGCCCAGAGATAAGTGTAAGACACATTGGCAGCATCTTAACATGAATCCTACAACATGAGCGTATTTCAGTTGCTGCCTAGCCCTTATTCACCTCCCTGAACCAGCACCAGCAGGAAAAGATGATATATGTTTCAAAGGGGTCTAAGGGGGTTTTCTTACACTCCTCCTGAGCCACACTCTTTAGAAGCACAGTGTGGAATTTGACCCTTGGATTTTGAAAGGACTTATTTCTAGTAGTGTCCTAGAAGTCTGTAATTATGTGGAAAAAAATATTTCAAGGTCCAATTGAGTTGTGATATGAAAATGTCTGACATTTCTGTTTCATATATTCAGAAATTCAAAATGCATCAAAGAATACAAGGTTTTAGCAATTATTTTTGGGCTGGAAAATAATCACATCAAATATTTATCTAATTCCTTATTACAGAGAAGTAGTCTGTCCCTTACATCTGGGCAAAGTCAGACAGACACTGTGATTGTTCAGGAGGAACTTGGGGTATTGGCAGGAGCAAAGAGCCCCATTTTCAGAGGATGTCTGAAGCTTCTGTTAGATTTGGTTGTCCAGCCCTTCCTAAAAAAAAACATCCTATGGGAAACTACTAGTGAGGGATTGTGCTCCTGCATTTTTGTCATGTTCTGAGCAAAAGTCAATTTGTCCTCATCCTTGATACACTTATTGCAGCACATCACAAGGTCCTTATTTATGGCTCGGGACTGGTCTGAACAAGGAGAACGAGGATAGCAGTCCTCCTTAGTTCCGAGGTGTTGTTAAGTGCTGAGAAAATGTTACACACTCACAGCTTGTCTGCCAGGTAGTTTCCACAGCAATCTCACACACGGCTAATTAGGCACAGTGAGGATCTGCATAGGATGTCATCTATTTGTATGACCAAGTACATGTTTTTTGCAGCTCACCATCCTGACACATCCCCAAAATCTCCTCCTCCCCATAATAATTAAAAAACCCCACCATCCCAAAACAAACAAACAAACCCAACAACAAACAACAAAAGAACAAACAAAAACCAACCAAACAAAAAGCAGGAAAAAAGCCCACATAAAACCAAGTAAAACAAACAAAAAAATCTAACCCTAAGAACCCCCCACAACAAACTAAAAACTCCCAATCCACCCCACACCACACACCAACACCCCCCCCGCACCCAAACACCCCACGCACACACC
>JANHFX010002655.1:0-48994 GCA_027560015.1 Chloroceryle amazona
GCGAGGGCCGCCGGGGATTGTAGTCGGTTGGTCGGCACGGAGCGGGCGCCCAATCCGGCGGAGCCAGCTGAGCACAAAAGGGCGGGACAGCGGCTGGGCTGCGGTGCCACGTGTCGCTCTGTGCGCTGCCGTGCGGAGCCTGCTGCGGGCGAGGCGGCGGTGCCCGCCGGCCATCCTGCACGGCGAGGGGTGCCGGGCTCGAGAGTAGAGCAGCAAAGCCCTTTGGGGAACGCGGGTTTCGCTTTAGAGCCTTCTGAGAAACGCCTGTGAACAGGTGGTGTTCTCGGCACCAGTTAACGGCTCGGGTCATTGGGTAGGTTGGAGTAAACGGAGGAATGTAGCTTGGGTAATGTGCTGGCTGAAGAGCTCTGAGTTGTTAGCCTCTAACCTTCCGGGCTCCCTGGCAACCGGCGACAGAGACCGTACGGAGGCGAATTAAAGTAGTTTTTAGCAGTGTACGACTTCAGTAAAGGAAGCCAAGTACTTGGGAAGAGCACAGAGGTTTCAGCATCCTCTCCCTGAACATAACATTCTGTCACCTGTAGCTTTGCCTCGTATTGAGGTTGAAAGCCAAATAAAAAGTCAAAAGAAAATGTAGAACTTAAGTTATTCTTAAAGTAGCAGCATCTGTTCCCAACAGCAGACGGCAGAGTAGAAGTTGTAACTGGCCTGATCTGTCTGGAATTTGCAGTCTAAGAAATCCTAGAGCAACTTAATGAAACTGCCGCTGGGTTCTATGGAATTAGAAAGAGCTTAATCCAGGAAGATTTTAGGTTTGTGCTGAAAGTTGGGCATTGATTGGAATTAAACCACTAGTCACTGCCAGCCCTGTGTACTTATTCATAGTTAGGTGATGTTTACAGTTTGCTTTGCGTTATCAACTGTGGAACTCATGGTAACCAGAAATACCATGCTGTATCTATCAAACATTAAAGAACCAGGTTCCATTACTTATTTGGAAAATTAACTAAATTAGAGTTAGTGTGTCAGGACTCCATGGCTGTGTGGAAATTACAGGTTTATCTGTCAAAATACTGTCTGGTTCATAAGTAATTCAAATTGTTTCTATGCGCAGGATCTTCTTGTGTTTGCTGCTTAGCCCGATCCAAATGTGTATCACAACTCCATGCATGAATCGGAATCTAGATGTTCTCTTTAGAGGCTGTAAATGAGAGAAAGCAGCTAACATGAAGAGAACCTGGCTACAGTCCAGCAGTCTTTTAAAAGAGTTCAGTTAATTCTATCTACTAGTGCACTCCTAAGGAAGATCAGTAATCTATGCTGAAGAAAGCAAGCCTAAATGAAAAGCTACTTATTGACCTTGCAATTCTAGCGGAAACAGAAAGCATCATTTAAAAAATACCATGTAGAACTTGGGTCAGGAGGAGTTTGCTTAAATGAAAAATGGCTAGTTGCTTCTAGTGCCCAGGATACAAAGCATCTGTGCATTTATATTTTACTTAATCTTCTAAGGCACTGTCCTTCCTGCACACCACTAGTTATTTCTTTACCTAAAATACATGAGCAACACAGCTAACGCTTCCTACAATACTTATGCTAGAGGTTGATGCTTTTGCTAGGGTAGCCAACTCCCTCTGCTGAAGAAAGCCCAAACCTTTGTAAGCTTACACTCAGCTGGCCTGTAGCCTCTTTTTACCTTTAAATCCAAGGTCACATAGTAAGACAAGCTGGAAAAGAATGTGTAATTGGATTAACCATGGCTAAGAAAAACCTTCATGCATTCTTGAATGAAAACAGTTCTGCACTGAACAATTCAGTAAAATATCATATATATATATAATGGATCTTAGCAGCTATTTTTTTGGTCTAAAATCTTTTGAGTAGTCTTTCACATTTTTCAAAGCGGATATATTAAAATTTGTCTTATTGTTAAATAATTGTTGTGTCAGATTACAGCACATGGAGTAACTATAGTGGTTTCTTGTTCTACTATACCAGTAGATTATTCATTACGCATGTCCCTGGAGAAAAATACAACCAAATTTGTTCTCTCCATAAAGGGAAATTTGAATACAAGCACATATTCTTTGATAAGATGCTCAGAGTATATTTCTAATGAATATGCTAAATTAAAAATATGTATATGATTGTCTTGTTCCTTTCCATTAACTGTAAACTCAATCTTTCCTCCCCTGTTTGAGGTGGTATTCATTCAGAAAACTATGAGACATGCAGGTCATTAGGCAGTGCTTTTAGTCCTACCTACAGCTGTCAATTAAAAAGGACTATATATCCTAAAATAAAATAATTGGTTATGCCATGACCATTTAACTAACAAGAATTTATGGGATATGTAGAAGGTGGCATTGTAAGCAATTAATAGTTATTTTCAGTAATGTTTATAAAGCTTTTTACATCAAAATCAGACACGTGTCTTTGAGTTCAGAACTTCCATTTCTTGCCACCAATATCCTTTATTTTTCCCTTGTCTTCACCATATTTTTCATTTTGCTGTTTCTGTCCTACGACACCAAAATGCACATCCTGTCTGCATTTGAATTTGTAAAAAGAAAAAAAACCCTTCAAACCTTTTCTATACAGCTAAAGAGCAACTGGGGCGTGACTGAGAGCGAGTTGGCAGAAGCCCTAAACAACTGACGTGGGCTTACATCAATTTCCAGGGACTTCTGTCAGCCTCTGTGCTTGAGGTCCGTGGCATGGATGGCTGATTTGGCTTTTGTTTGCTACTGAAAGATGAAACAGTGGCAGTAACGAGGGCAACTTTATTTCACTTGTGGTTTTGAGAGGAGGGTGTGCTTTTATTTACTGATGTATTTCATATGTATAGGTGGTTTCAGTCCTTGCTGCTTTTAGGCTGTGTTATTGCATCCAGATGGGGATATACCTTGATCTGGTCAGAAGCTGGAGTTATTGTATGTGCCTTGAGAAGGAAGGAACGTGCTTCCTGTGGTATTTGAATCCTTTCCAAACTGGGGCTATTTTCTAGGCGTGTTGTGACTTTCGGCTCCAAAAACCTGGGGGCTACAGTGTGCTGTGTTTTATTTTCCACACATCATCCTATGGTGGATAGCTAGGAATTCTGGATCTGCAGCCACATCCCAGATCTGTATTTGTCTTGGAGTAATAGGGATTCCTCCCCCCTTCCTCTGGGCAGCAAATCAAACCCAGCTGTGCAGTTGTAGCCAGCCCAGGCTCTGGAAGAAGCGTGGTCAGGCATTCGTTCTGCATGATTCAAGAAACCAAACAGCCTCCAATTAAGAATATAACGCATAAGGTTGGATTTCATGTGCTTGATCTTGTTCCCATTTGTGGTTGAATCTGGACCTGGTTAGAAGCCACACACACCAGTGTGGCAGAGAAAGGGCAGATGAGAAAGCACAGAGAGACTCCTGGAATCAGCAGATAGTGTTCCCTGGCTGCATCTCCGGTTCTGCCTTTTACAGCTGCGACTGAAAAAAGCACGAGTACAAGAGAAATTTTTTGACCAGTGTGAATGCATACTTACACACTTAAACTCCTTTACAAATGGCAGACAAACTGGATTATCACAGATTTTAGTCTCTTACAGCTAACAAGGCACATCCATTTTTCAAGCATGCAGAATGGTGTTATGTAGGTGAAAGATACTATTTCAGTATAGAGGCTACATTCGAGAAAGTTAAATTCAGCAGTCATATAGGAAAGGGGCTTGTGTTCTGCACACAAGGTCATAGGTTATTTATATTTAATATGTCACATCTGGCATTTTAAATAATTCCCTTGGTTAATTACCAGTGCCTGGGTGAAATGTGAAACTTCTGCCATCAGGGAATTAAAAGGAAAACAAAAACAAAAGTAGATTGCATAGCACTGGAAAGTTTTGTAGGAAAATTAGTTGTCCTAATTCAGGCATCAGAATATATGGTAACAAAAGAGAGTACTAGGGAGTAATCTGACTGAACTTGGATAGATTTTAAGTTTTCTGTGAAAGTCTGCAGTTATCCATTGAAGACTCCATATGCCACGACTGTTAAATCACAATACTCCTATCTAGATCTTGTGCTCAGCATTTGATCAATGGGGCATTTGTAATAGCGAGATTACAAAGTTATTTTTTTAAAAAAAAGATTGCCTACAAGGTGTTTGTTGACAAAAACATACCTACGTAAAATCTTAATGAGGTCACAAGTCTCATTTAATCATTTTACAGTTTTCCCCAAGCAGCTTTGTCACTTTCCTGCAGTCAGTTACTGCAGTCATGTTAATGCACTTTTAATATATTTCTTCAATATATTTTTATATTAAATAATCATTGCTTTGCTTTATTGTTTGTTTCACATTCTGCCATGCAATGCAGACATTACTTCATAAAGTTTGCTGCCACTTTATATTTCTTTAGTTTTATGGAGCAGGTTGGAATCCTCACATTTGGAGGTTACCTTCACATATGTTAAAAAGACTAGAGGGTCTAGAAATCTGGCACTTAACTGTGTGGGTCTCTTTGCAGACTTAATAAGTCATAGTATTTTACTGCCAGATTGTCAGTGAGAGCGAAGTGAATTATCAGCTGCATTATTACTGGTATCAATATATAAGGATGCTCCAGACACAAGTATTTGCTTCTGAAATGATTCCTTTTACCCCAGAGTCTTATTACAAAGCCTCAAGTGGTGAGTGAAATCAGATGACAACTGAGAGTGCTACTGGAACAAGAACAAACTCATTCAATGTACAGTGATGTTTGTGTAAGATAAATATTCGTGGAAACTCAGATTTCCTAAAAGCTCCTAAGCTTGATACAAAGACTAAGGTGGCATTTTACTTACTCTTCCCTATTTTAACTTCAGTTTTTGACTGTGCATTACCCAGCAGGCAGTCCTCTTGTACAGGACTGGAATATAGAAAAATACAGGTTCTGTTCCAAGCTTGTAGTGTCTTATAGTCTAATTTTCAGACCTTCTCAAAGCAGCACAAGTAACTTGCTATTATATAGACACTTACAACACTGGCATAACTTCTGTCATTCCTCTTCTCAGATTGCCAGAGTAAGGACTCTCAACTCTGGAATTCTTGTTATACACTGTGTTGAAGAGTCAAGGAGCCTGGCTAATATTTCTCTTTGTACAAGAACAGGGGAGGCATCACACAACTTTTAAAGCAAAAACTCTGAGGCTTTAGCCCCTCTCTTCTGGGATCTATACATACTGTGATACTCCTGTGATATGGTTCTGTTTTGTTCAAGTGTAATGTAGTATAAGGTGCACAAGTTTTCCTGTATTTTATATACACATTTGATTCCTTTAAATTAGCTGAGATATAACCACGGTCTCATGTGCTTAAGTCATTCCTCCATATGTAATTTAGTAAGTGATATATAGCCTTTACTTACAAATAAAGTAACGTTTCTTTATCAGTATTAAATCTTCATGGGTAGCAAAATATTTTCCCTCATTACAAGTTTTCACTGTAAGCAACCACAACCTTATTGCTAGTCTTATCTTGATCTCTAGTCCTCTCACTCTTCAGTGAGAAGGACTGGCAGCCTTCAGCAAATCTCTCTTTTGTCCTCAACTCAGACTAAGCCAACATAAAACAATAGGTTCTAATGCTGTGCAAAAATTCAAAGGCTCCCGGGTAGTTTGGAGCTTTGACTTCTACCTTTTCTCTGTGGAACTGGATCCATTTTACAATTGTTAGATCACATATGCTCACACCACTTCATAATCTGTGCCTAATGAGCTTTCTGACCCAACATCTCAATTTGGATACCTCTCAGCTGAAACCTGTTGGAACAGGTGTTGAACACCATTGCCATATCCCAGCTGGTGCAGGTGCCCATGTGTGTCTTTTTTGCTGTGATCCATTCCACAATAAAGTCAAACAGGCCAGCCAGGTGGTTTATATTTATTTTTTCCTTTGCCCTGGACTAGAGAGAATTCATTAGCAACTCCTGCCTCTTAGGTTTTTAGTTGATTGAGTTTCTGCCTGGCTTGCTGTCCAGGATTAAGCTGGCAAGGAAGAGGGTTGATGATTCTTTGACAGAGCAAAGGCTGTGAGGTTTTACTATTTGATTTGGTCACAGAATCAATCCTCACTACAGCCAGTCATTAATTGCTGGACCCAGTCTTTATCTTTCTACCCGAATCCCTTCCTAGGATCCTCTTACTCCTTATGTGTCAAGACGGGATTGGAATAAAGGTACTGCTGTATATTAAAAATTTATGGAAAGTAGAGGAGACACAACACAGAAAAGAATAATTTATCGAATACTATCTCAGTATTCTTCTAAGCTGGAAAATGAGCTATTCAATTTATGAAGTGAGCCCAGCAGCTCTGGAAGAATATTACTCAGTAAAGGCTGACCAAGTTAAAATTATTTTTTGCTGTATTTGCAGATCCTATTGATCAGTTCATCAGATCTGTATAAAAAAAATGGTTCAGCTGCTAATTTATACTGAACAAAACACCAGAGTTTTGATGAATGCTCCCATAAAATGGATTTTTAACATGTATTCATGTCATCTAGGCAGTGAGCAAAAATAAATCACATGGTCAGTCCTTTTGCTTTCATTATCAGGGGCCACAGATGTCTGAATGCAGACAGATGATTTGTGCTTAAACACAAAATACAACATTTGACCTGCTGCTTACTCCTTTGGAGACCAAGGCCTGGTGCTCCCTGGTGCTTTCCAGAAGAAATAATACCAATAAGCCACAAGTTATCTAATGATAAAATACAAGAGGAAACATTTTCTTATTAGGAAAACTGGTTAAGAGGAAAGGCTAAACTTGTTAAATTCAACACTGACATTACGTGATCAGTAAACAGTTCTGTGAGGTCCTCACCAAACTTAAATAGACTATCTTCCCATTAAAAAATAATTTGTCTGAAACAATTTTATAAACCATGACATTAACAGTGATTCATGTCAAAATAAAGACTACATCCATTCTAAAGCAGGACATAGACTTCTGAGTGGTCAAAATATTTTTTTTTCCACGTACTTCATTGCATAATGTCCTTTTGAAAAAGTAGAATTGCTTGGGTTTGACAGATTGAAGATATGATTATGTGTACAATAGGTTGTGCCTTTATCCCATGAAATGTTATCTAGTTTACATTTCAAGTGGTCAAGACTGCACTGATTAGTGGTAAAAGTTTTATTAGATTATTCTGTTTGGGTGTCCATCCCCCCCCCCTTTGCCCCTTTTTGTGTGGGGTTTTTTTGGGTTTGTTTTTTTTTTTTTTGTGTGTGTGTGTGTGGTTTGTTGTTTGGTTTGTTTTTTGTAAAGCATTTGCTGATACCAAGGTTCACTATATCTATTGCTTAACCAGAAAGCAGCCAACAATTACAGGATGTATCATTAGGAAATCATCAGGCTACTCTAATTTTGTCAATTACATCTAGTTTCTGCCACTGTTAGGAAAAAATCTTATAGTAGTTATATCCAGAATATTAGCAACAATTGGGAGGCAAAGAATATAAGGGTCATGGAAACCAGTCAGCTCTCTGATAAAGATCACTGGTAAAGGATGCTGGCTTGACAATGCCAGACAAAAGTGGTGGGCACAAAACCCACTTTAGGCAACAAATTATAAATGAACTGGTGAACTGGTGCCCTGCACTGTGCACTCCAGTGAGGACACTTCAGTGATACTCACTGCATAGTGCGAAGGCTGACATTTGTAATAATGATCCTGGAGATGGAGGTGTCTGTTATATTGACACCTGCAGAATAACACTGCTAAACTGTTGGATGGAAACAGATTCTGGTCCGAACTGATTTGGTTCGGCTCCAGTCAATATCCTGAAGATTAGAAGGTGCCATATGCTTCTGCAAACCATCCTCAAGGCCTTTTCTACAGATGGAAGATGAAAACAAATGAGTTTTAGCTATGAAACACTTATCTGGATTAAAAAAAATAATAAATTCAAAACCCCTGAAGGTCTTAAAGACCGAACTGGTTTTGATAGAGATAATACCCAAGAGGAAAATTCACAAGAGAGTTGATAACTATTTAAGAAATAAAAATCAAGAAAACAGCAAGAAAAGATATTCCAAAAAGAATCTCATTACAGGGAAAAAAAAGCTCAAAGATTATATTATGGCCTATTCTGTCTCCCTTTACTTTTTTCTATTTTTATAGACTAAAAGACAAGCAAAACATATCAAAAAGATAGATCATCTTTGCATGTAAAATATCTACTGCTGATATGACATCTATTTATCGACAAAGAAAACAAGCAAAATGTAGCTATCTAGATGTTATATATAAACATCTAGAAGAGGAAGATGTTCTAAGAGGAGTGCAATGTAAAGAGATGGATGGGTAAATACACTTGCATGGAGGCACCACTGACAAAGCCCTCCACAGAACCACAGCAAATAAACTAATGGAAGTGCCACAAACAGACACTTACCTGGTCAGCCCTTGAGACAACAGGAATAGAGGGACCCAGGGTAGGACAACAAAGGGCTCATTTTCAAAAGATTACAGCAGTGTCCTGGTTTCAGCTGGGACAGAGTTAATTCTCTTCCTAGTAGGCCGGTACAGTGCTGTGGTTTGGGTTTAGGACGCAGATAACGGTGATAACATGCTGATAGTTTAGTTGTGGCTGAGCACTGTTTACACGAAGTCAAGGACTTCTCAGCTTCTCACCCCAACCCAGTTAGGAGGCTGCAGGGGGGTGGGGGACCTCAAGCTGTGAGGGGACACAGTCAGGACAGCTGACCCCAAATGGCCAAAGGAGTGTTCCAGACCATATGACATCATGCCCAGTATATAAAATAGGGGGAAAGCTGTCTAGGGGCTGCTGCTCAGGAACTCTCTAGAGTCAGCTGACAAGTAATATAATTGCAACAGTGTCACTTTAAATAGGTGTTCATGGCACACTAGCTGGTCATAATAGATATCAGAATATCAGCCCATTTCCTATTTAAATAAAACCAAACATGCCTCTTTTCCAAGTCTTGTTCAGTCTGTAACTGAGCAGCCCAAAATGTTTTCTGAAACATGTAAAGAAAAAGATTTCAATCAAGGGGAGGATCCTGAGGAATAACATGTGTTTTAGCAATAGTGTGTATAGTAATATGCATTTGGTTGAGTTCCTCTTACAGCAGGAAGTTATGGCCTGAAGCACTTAAAGTGACAATACCTCATAAATACAGTAAAAAAAGAAAAAAGTAATCCATAAACCCACAAAATTACAGGTTTCTAAATAAAAGAACCAAACTACGTTGGTAGAGGTTTTTTTTTAATTTGTTTTTTCCCAATACTTAAAATCTAACACAAGATTAAATAATACAGGGAGGCACTAGTACTTTTCATGAAAATTTTTTCATAACTTAATAAACCCTTTTGCTGAAATAAATGTACCCACAGACAAGAAAAGGCAAAGTCTCTGGAATCTGCTACTTAGTTTCCACTTCAATTAAAACATATATATCTTCTCTGGTTGTGCTCAATTAAAAAAGATGAAACAATCAATCAGCCATGAAGTGGTTTCTGTTGGGCAGGGATACAACAGGAAGCAGTCAGCAGGACTGTGCGTACCCACAATCACTGTAATGCACGACTTTTTTAGTATATAGTAGCATTAAGCTGTCCTGATGGCTTTGACATGCTTTTGCTCAGCAAAAAAATGCTGAGGAGAACAACAGCTGCCCTCCTTGGTGCTCTCCTGCAGGCAGACTCTAATCCTCTGGGTTTCTACAGTTGTTCAAGAAACATTAAAAGGAAAAGCCTTATAAAGGACTAGAGGCACCAAATGGAAAACTTGCTTGCGCAGTTAAGAAAAAGTGTATTCTATTCTATTAATGTTTTGTTTTTACAGTAGCACTTTCCCAAACCAGTCAATATATTAAAGATCCATATCACAGAATAGTGCTTCATATTTATTATCATAAAGGGGAGTGTCTGCTACAGTATGACCATAAACTGGAAATGAATCTTTTTCAGTCAAGACAGCACATGAAACTTATTAATCTGGCAGCTTCCAAAGTTGTAAACCCAGTTCAACTGGCTACCAGGCTTTGACTGTGCTTGGTACAACACATTTGGTATGTACCAGTGAATCAGACAAAAGATCAAACTAAAAATAGTTTCAACACCGGTATTTATATACCTTCCAAGTATTAAAAACAGTTTTACTGGATTTCTTGAACTTTTTCTCACTGGGAATGCCCAAACAAATTATACTGAGGCTGTAATAACATTGACTGTAAAAGTTTAAAATTAAGCTTTAAAATGAGAGTAGAAAACAATTGTAAGCCAAGAAATGTCAAGAGTAAAACTCGAAAGAAATCCAAACTTGTTAAGGCACAGAACTTCATATAGCATATTCAAGCAATGTTAACTCTTTCCTACAGCACTCCTTCAGTTGGAAGATAAGTTTAATCCATTTTTAAATGATTTTTCAACTGGGATTACAATCTCTTTTTACAGTAAATGAAGTCAAACATTCTGTATTAATGTACAGTGTTCCTGGCATAAATAACTTTGAGAAATATCTAAGACTCTTCTGTTAATTAAATGTAACATCAATTCACTGTGTGAGGCTTCATGTTAGGAAATAGTAGCTGTATGTGGTTTCTATTGCTAAGAGAATCACAAATAAGAAAGATCCTAAAAGGAAAGGAATGGTTGCCAGTAAACGGTACAAGACCAAAGGTTAAGTTACTCTCAGAACATGAGGTTATGGGTCAAAGTAGTTAAAGGGAAAATATCCCAGAAATACATTTCAGAAAATGAAGTAATTAACCCATAAAGTCACCAGAATGACAGGTATTTAAACAAAAGGGTGGGAATAATTCCTTTTTTGGGAAATCTACTTCAATATTTATAACATCACTGGCTCAAATAAAACTCAAAATTAAAGATTAAAATTAGAATTGTATAAGATTTAAATGCCTTTGTACTTAATATCTCTGCATTTCTCAGCAGTGGCTCACTCATTCAAGAAAAATAGTATTCTTCAAGTTCTTCAGTATTCTTCTTTTCTCCTTCAGTTCAGGGTGTATTTCTGTAACACCTTAAGCCAACCTAATTTAGAGCTGCCATAGCCTGGCCCTCCACCCTACCCTTAGTTGCTCAGTAATTTGTGCTGATGTGAGCACTGTGTAAATCAGCTCAGGGATCTGAGCCAATTAAAAGCTAGCTCTCCAAAGAAAGCAACTTTTTGTCTCAGTTCCCTGAACTGGCTCATTATATGGTAGCATGAGCAGCACAAGGGAGGGACCTCAGCTAGCTCCATTTCATGAACATTCGATATGAGGTCCTAGGGAACCCCTGGGACCATCAGCTGTCCAACAGTCAGTGGCTAACCATCTTTTTATGAGCCCCAAAGTTCACAGTCTAAATAGTGACTTAAAGTATAATTAGCTTTAGGTTCCACTAATATGGCAGCTAGTAAATCAAACAGATGAAACTTCACTAAATCTGACAAGGGAACAGTAACATTTTTCAGCAGAAAGTCACAAATCACCGAGCGTGACTTTTTAGAAATTATTAGCTAGAACCAGCCAAGTAAAGGTGCAGTGCAATAGCTGCACCAGTCTAACACCTATCTGCGACAGAAAGGAGGGTTTCAACATGGGTTCTCATATGACCCTCAGAGAATGGACTTAACTCATGAAACCAGAGGTGAAAGTCTCATTCACTTTTGCTGTGTTCATTTTCTGCCTGGGGCAGTATAAAGGCAGGAACAGAATCACCTTCCTTTGGAAGCAGGAAGGTTTTTTTCAGCTAGTTTTGTCTCTGAGGCTATGGATGCACATCCTGGTCTGATTGCTGCTGGGTTACATGAAGAGGTTACCTGCACCAACACCAGCCACCTACACAGCTCACACAGCAAAGCAGTGAACGCTCCCTTCTCGGCTGCGGGTAAAATAAGCCATGTTAGCACCCACAGCTTGAACAGCAGGTCTTCCTTACCTCCCTTTGAAAATCAGGATGGAACCCGTATCTTGGTCATAACTTTATCACCCTGGTTTTCTTCCCCAACAACCCACCTGCCTATGCCCCAGAGCCAGTTCTCTAAGGTATCTTATGGGTGTGTACCAGAACTCTCCCAGTATGCACCTATTTTGCAATGAGGCTACAACAGATATGCGAAAGATAGGGCTTTGCATAGAGCCCTTTCCTGTTCCTCTGCTGGTGTGCCTTCTACACACCTGCTTCATTAAAAAATAAAAATAAAGGAGTCATTGGTACCAATTAAACAATTGTTTCAAAACCAATCCGGTACTGATAAGGATGATCCTGCTGCTTCAATATAAATTGTCAAATGCTTGCCTTGTGCCAGTGTAGAGAGAGGGAAAAAGAAGCTTTTAAAACATGAGTTATCTGCAGGTTGGATCAAAGAACAATCTGTGGAGAATGAATGCAGGGCAGCAAATGCACAATCACAGGTTTCTGACCTACAAGACTTGCAGGAAAAGCCAGCCCAAATCAGGTACAGTACAGAAACCACTTGAATTGGTTCAGTTTGACTGGATGCCAGAGCACACTCCAATGTAGGGAGCAGAGCCAGACCTGACACCATTTGCAGGACCTTTGTTGCTGTTTTAAACGTATATCTTTACGGTGCCAGATAACAAACCAAAGATGATATTAACTTAGCAATTAAAGAATAATTAGCAAAAGAAGCAACGCTTTGCTCTGCACCAGTTATTCAGACAGCCATGACTGCCAGCTGGTTATATTAAGTATGCCTCCTTCTCTAACAACTTTTTCAGCAACTTGAATAAATAAATTAACAATTCATCATGCAGCCTAAATTAACAGCTACATCTTAAACCCACCCCCACCCCACCTTTACTTATTTCTACTTAAAAGCAGCAACCTAGCCATTAGGGTGAGTTGCAGTTATAACAACAAGTACTAGGAAATAAATTTAATATTTACATCTGTTTGTACTTTGAGACTAATAAGACTATGGTGTTAGGCAATACCAGCTTAATGGTTTCTTCCCTCCCTTGGCACCACAGAGCATGCCATCTGCAAAGCTGTTTTGGCGCAACCATTTGAGACCACCCTGTGAGCCACACCAACGGAACTGACCCAGCTTCATTCTTTATTTGGTGGGAGCAGGAGAGGGTTGTTCACATCAGGTAAGTTCCCTGATCTGGTGCACGCTAAAAGCTGTGTCAGCACAACTGTTCAGGGATGGTGTAGTGGCTGCAATAAGCAATGCAGACCAAGGTTATCTTAAATTGGTACTGCAGCCAAGAGCTTTGTGTCATGAGACAAAAGTGCAGGAGCAGTACTAGTCACTGGGCATGTCTGAAGGGGAGGAAACACTCTAATACACTGCACCCTTGTACCCATGGTCCTTACTAATTCCTGTAAAAAACAAACACACACCAAAACCAGCAACTGTGGACAAGTATATAAATGAACAGATGGTATCTCAAGGATAAATGCTAATACATTGCTGTAGAGTGACTTTAAAAGGAACCCCGTGATGAGGCTGATCAACAAATAGTGAAACTTGGAGAAAGTCAGTCTGCAAAATAAATAATGCGATTTATTGCAAGTGATAACAACAGGGCATTTGAAGTTACTTGCTATAGGATTTTCCCTTGTTAACCTTAGTTTGAGAGATATATTTTGCATCTGATAAAGAAAAGGATAATTACTTCAAAGGATCATTGTCAGAAAAAAGTGATATGCAGTAGTACCTCATCAGGAGAAAGAGACTAAAACTTACAAGTAAGAGAGAATCTTTAAAGCATTTAGACTAAAATTCATCAATTTATCCTTCTCCCTGCAACTCATACCAGTAACTCCTAAAACAATCTATCCACTAAGGACAATTATTGTGCTAAGCCATGGCCCCAACAAATGTATTTTTTAGTCTCAGATACAAGTAAGAGCTACAAAAGGTTAAAAATTGTGGGTATAGTATTCAGATAAGCATCTAAGAGTTTGGAAATTCATCTGAATGCTTTCTGTTAAAAAAAAAAAAAAAGTCCTGTAAGTCCTGTGAGAAAAGGGCTTAGTTGTGATATTGCTGGCACTTTTATTTCTGTTCTCAGCTGGAATACGATGAGAGTAGTCAACTTCTCACATGATGTTTTGTCTTCAAGAGTTGTGGGGAAAAAGTTCAGTTCTAAAATTAGAAGATTATGGTGAGACAGCCTATGTAAACTGACTTTGTCTCTCTTAGTAACTAGAGGCAATGGGGTGGTAAAGTAAAATTCTGGTGAAAAATGAAAAGTTGCATGCAGATAAAGTGCCTTGAAATGGAGCTTGACTACCACAGCAGTAGGATTAGGGCCTTAGCTAGGGATGGAGTAAGTTGTCTACAGTAGGTAAATTACTTCCAAAACCTACATTTAATTTCCAAAACACCTTAGAAATTTATCAGTCTTTCATTGCAAGTCAGTGGGATGCAGTCTCCAGTATCAGTTCTGAAAATGGAACTTGATCTTTTAAATTACTTAGACTTACTGAAATTTTTTCAACTAGTAACTTCAGGTGACAAATACAGGTAATTTGGAGGGACAGGCTATGGTGTACACGTACACAAATTTTCCTGCTGTAGCTCCAGCAGACTGCTCTACCTCACAAAGGGCAGCTAGAGAAACAGCACATCACTTCCCTAACAACACTTCTCCCTTTTGACAGATGAGATAATTGTTTCAGCCAAAAAATAAGTATGGTTTATTCTTCCTTAGACTAGCTCTAGTGGTAAGAGTCTTTAACAGGTTTCTAATGTCAGAGACATCCAAGTCAACCAGGTAGACTAACACCTGCAGGGCATACTCTGATAAATACTACTTTTTGTCAGCAGTGCTGACTTAATCGAACTACAGCAGCCATCCCACCTGAGCATAACATGTTTCTGCTACTTACCTAGGCAGCCAGTGAAAGGAGAATTCTTGGAAAGGTGTCTGTTAAAGATGGCAACAAAACTTGTCCTTGAAAAAATAAACCCCTCTCAAACTGAAACCACAGGGATGCCATTTAAATAGTCTGAAAAGAATTCATAGCTTCCTTGCAAATACACACTTTGGGCTGCTTCTCTGCACACCTGTATTATGGCACATTTACTAGCAGTGCAAAACTGGCCTTGTTTACACGGGGCTTGCATGGTAGAGACAATTATTATTAAAAATTTTTAAAGGGTTGCATCTCTCAATGTTATGTATTCAGAACCCAGTTCAGCTGGCATTTTGTCTGTGCATAAACTACATGACATTGCCCTTTTCTTCCAAAGGGGAATATTCACCTAAAATTCAGACTTGCGTTATAAGGACCAAGAAAATATCCATTTAAAAGGGGTCATGCACAGTTAAGATCACGTTATAATAAACCCACTCTGCTTAGTCTTCAAGGGGGTCTCTCCCACCCCAGATGCTGTTGCAGTTGCGTACTTCATACAAAAGCAGTTTGTTGTTACTGATTCTTCCACTCCATTGGAAAACCAAAAATTAAAATATGCAGACTATTTTGTAACCACACATAAATTTACAAATTTCCAAGATCCAGTATGTTTGCCTATCCCCAAACCAGATTACACAATACAGGCATTTGTAGGGAAAAATTCATAGACAGATTTTTAAAGGCTCTGCAATACTCAGAAAAGAACTGTTAAGCAGCTGCTCATTCCCCACTTTTATGAATACAGGGCTGAGTTATTACACCATATAATACAGTACTTGTTTTGGCATAAAGTGGGAGGTAATCCCTAATGCTTAGTTTGTTTACAGCTCATATCTGCCTCCCCAGTGATATTGCCAGAGCCTGGTAAATTTTCTGAATGGCACTGGGACTGGACTGTGTACCTTTCACTACTGACAGAGTATATGCTCCCTGGATAGAATCTCCATGAAGAGGTTCCAAAGAATATGCTTTTGTTCTATGAAACAGGGAGATTTTTGTTTTGCTCCTCCTCCCCTCCAAAATTTTTCCCCTTAGAAATGACTCTTGATAATCCTGCATATTGTTTGTGGTTGCATTTTTTTTATTATTATTTTTTGTCACTTTTTTTTGTTTGGGTTTTTTTTTGTGTGTTTGTTTGGTTGGGTTTTTTTGGATTTTTTTGTGCATGTGTTTTTTTGTTTGGTTGGGTTTTTTTTTAGTTGTTTGGGCTTTTTGTGTGTGTCTGTTTTTGTTGGGGTTTTGTTTGTTTTTAATTTATAGATAAAAAATGGATCCAGATCAAAACTAAAATGCAGAAACCTTTTAAAAATAATTTCTATCTTATCTGTGTTTATATAGATGTGGCAGGAACATGGAGATGGGAGCCAATGGTATTATTTTCGCCAATCTGATTTAAAATTCAAGAGTAAATAATGTTACAGAATCATTTTGGGTGGAAGAAACTGAGCATTTATTTAGCTGCCTTTTTTTTTTCAGAAGTGGTATCACAAAGCACCTTGAGAATGGAGTTTCCATCTTCCCTGCCTTGATCTGAGAGGGAGCCTCACTGAACTCGAGGATGTGGTCAGACTTGTGCAGCTGATGTGTATTAAGAGGTGAAATCCTTTACACTACCTGTAGTTGCCAGTCCTCTCACATCTGCTCGTCTGACTTCAAATGGAGCCACTCCCTAACCTGGATCTGTCAAAATTTTTTGGGGGGTGGTGGTTTTTTTTTTTTTTTTTTTTTTTTTTTTTTTTTTTTTTTTTTTTTTTTTGTGGCGAACGATCAGAGAACTCTTGGAAATGAACAAAAGAAAAAAGTTCTTTTTTTGTTGGCTCCTGCTACTCTAGGGACTGGACAAGGTTCTCAATGACAACTGGTTACCATGACCATTAATACCCTGAAACAAAGTGAATGAATACCATGATTTATAAGAAAGGAGCAAAAATCTCCCTAGAAAACCCTAGGAATACCATAGAAGTAGGCAATCATATAGCAGTTTCTTCAGAGAGAAACTGATGACCATTTGGAAAAAAAGTCTTTCTATTTTAATGATCTGTAAAGTTTAGCCTCTGGCAGTTCTCTTCTAAAAATAATGTTTTAGAATTAAAACCAGTTAACTCAAAAACTGCTGCAAGATGAAATATATTTGATCTTGTCCACATTTTGAATTGCCACAACTTCAGTTTGCTGCAGACAAACTCCACTCCAAATATTAAATGCTGATATCTTATGGGCATAAAGAGGGACAGCATCTGTTATCCAGTCAAGAAACAATTCTGAATGCCTTACTGCCAGGAAAGGCAACTAACTCACTTTGTACAAGAATGCTATTTGTCTGTTAGCCATGCATGACTCCACCTACCTTCCACTTCAGCTCATTTGTAGCTGCCAATATCTACCCTTTAAATACTTACAGCTGCCACTTCTGTGCTAAAAAACTATCTATTTTCATCTTTCGTTTAGTAGTGAGACACTGTCCAAAGCATCTGGTAATGTGAACTGTGGGGCCTACATAGCCTGGTTCAAAGTCATCCTGGATGAGAAGAACGTTTCATAAACTGTTCTGGCAGCAGTAGCCCAGGCCATCAAAAGATTCCACCCATCAAAACCACTCTCTTTTGCTGGCTTGTTTTTACCCTGCATCAGTTCCCCAGTCTAGCCAAATAGCTGTACACACATCCTTGCACTTATAGAACTGAGAGGGCAATGAAGGGGCAGGAAGAGATGTCCAGGGATACTTTTCTAAAGCTGACTTCAAAAGACATGCTTGTAAAACTGACTTGACCATACCAAATGCAAATAATAGCCAAAGGACTTCATCCTATCCAGACACCAAACCCAAACCTTTTCCAAAGCACTAATTATCTAGACAAACATTTAGAAGTGTGCAGTGGATTCAATAATTATTTGAAAACATTTTTTGCCTTCAGGAAACAATATTGGGAAGACAAAAGAGGTAAAACAAAGTATTTAATTTTAGGTTCTACGCTTGACTGAATTGTTGATCAGCTACCATCATCTGTATTCTGGACTAGCAAGAGGCAGCAAAATGTCTAGGGTTTAAAAGGTACAGTCTTCCCTAAAATCACAACCTATGCTCAAAAATGGAGATTGCCATCTCAAGCTTACATTGCTGCCCTACGCATCAAAATTGATGGGTAGTCCATCAGAATTACAACTATTTTACCATTAAATAATGAAGCTACTGGCCCACCTGTAGGCACAGGCAGCCTGGCTATAAAGCAGCTGGAGGGGCTGTTCCTGACAGCACCCTGGCAGCACAGATTTCATTGCAGGGGCACATGATGTTCTACGGAACCGAATAAATACTTGAGAAGTATTTATTCAGCTTGCTCTGAGATCTGCTTTGGTCTGGCTGTTCTGTCAGTAGCTAGTCCTTTCAACTGGGATTTTAGCAATACAACTTCAATTACATGGAAATAACATTTGTCTTAGAACTTGCAAAGGCAACTCTTTCCCAACATACAGTGTTTTTATTCAGGAGGGTTTTATTGCCATGATTCTCACCATTTGTAGGCATAACTGATGAAAAAAAAAATAAAAATCACAACTCCAATTTGATTAATACAAACCTTGCCCACAAACAAGATCTACAAATGCAAAGGTTAGGCTACCAGGAGTTGCTTCTCTGGGCCTGAAGATAATGAGGCTGTGGCTGTACTGACTTTTCCGAGGTGATGAATATTGACTGCAGCAGCCCCCATTTCTGCACTCTCCATTCCCAGGTACCCTTTCTTGACTAGGTGCCATCCTTGCTGGTGTGCCTCCACTAACCCTTGTATGGTCCCAGAGTGAATCAGGTCAGATACAACAAGAAGCAGGAGGCAAGAACTTGATACCTTAGTTTGCTCCACAGCCTATTATGTGAACCTTGATAACCTACAATGTCTTTATGCTAACAGAGGAACTGGAACTGTAAAGGGATGAAATTAATAGTCATTCTGAAAAGCTCAATGAAAGAGCTCAGAATAGATGTCAAGTCAGCTTTTGTAGCCCTTTACCTTAATTATGTCTCCACACTTCTCAAGAAAGTTTTAGCATGTTTGAATTGAATGCTACAGTAGTTTGTCAAGTAGCTTTGAGAGTCTCTGAGAATTGTGCGTTTCCAGAATAATTAGTTCTAAGAATATACTGGCATCACAGTTCAAATATAGTGTCATTCTAATTACACCTAAGAGACTCAAGGACAGCTAGCAACTGCCTTAACCGATGGTCATTTGATACCTCATTCTGACATTCTTCAGCCTACCTCAGTAAAATATGTTTCACAAAAAAAAACCCTCATGCAGTCCCCATGAAGCACTGGATACCAGTTCCTTCTTTTTAAGTACACAATTAAAAAATTTCAAACAGAGAAGGGATTGAGGCAAAATTCCTTGCCTAAATAGCTTTTATGTTTGTGAGAACTTAGATCTAAAATATGCTACTTTAATCCATCTAAGTCACCCAGCATTTCATCCTTTGTAAGCAATTCACTCTAAAGCTTTATAGTCAACTAGTGAACACTTGAAACAAGGCCAGTCTCCATTTAAAAAATAAAACATCTCCTGTTGAGAATCATATATAAGAAAGCATGTCACTACCTCCCAGATTTATATTGGGTAGTCTGAATTGAGGACATTCTCCAGCATCTCAGAACCACATCTAATCTACCAACAGAAGCACCCGGGAAGATGCCAAATCATTTTACTGATTCTGGTGTGGCTTCACGTAACCCAAATTCCAGATCCCTGATCATTTTAACTTTTCTCTCACTGGTTCACCTCAAAACACATTGTTTAAGCTGCTTTATAGGAAGTTTTTCATTCTCCCATGTCTTGATTATGGCATAAGTTCACTCAGCTTCCGCCTTTACCACATCCATCTTTGTCTGCCACAGAGAGCACACAAACACACACACACACACGCAAAAAGGGCATTAAAAGATGTACTCCAGCTTCTCCTCTACTATTGTGAAACATGGGTCAGTCAGCTTTGTGCTCCTCCCTACCTTCCACCACCCTATGTATACAGTTATATCCTGTCTGCCCTACCTTTCATGTTTGTGCTTTCAGATGGTAAATCTTGACAGCAGACACTCCATATACTCTTAAAACTTGGCCTGTTTTGGAGGTAGCTATAACACAGATAATAAAATACATCCCACACAGTCCTGAACTTCATCTCACAACAAAAAAGCCAAACCAAACCAAACAACAAAACCTGAGCATAATTGCTAATGTTTTCATATCATAAAAGCATAAAAGTAATGCTGGAGTCTAATTTTAGACATTGCATTAAGTTTCACTCACTTTTGATAATCTACATTTTCCTTTTGTGGAGTTATGTTTTGTTTATGGTTTAGAAATTGTGTGCTAGATCTCACATGATGACCTTTAAAATAAACCAACCTTAACATCTTGATATCCACAATGGCGTAGGAGTCTAAAGATGTGGTTGAAGATATTTGTTTCTCGTTAGGAGGAAACTAATGACATATCATGCCACTTCCTCACTCATCAAGGAAGATCCTCTTGGTGCTAGTTTTATGTTAAACTAGAGCAGTTCGTGATGCACTGTTGGTGTGTTTATTTTATATACACACAGATACAGGCTGTTGACAGATGTCAATACTCTGTATTGCTCATTAATTGACTAATCTATAGAAAAGATACAAAAATTAGTCTGCTATCTGATTCAAAAATTTTATGAGCTTGTCCACAAAATACTGAGCAGTCAATAGATGGAAAGCACACTGGATAGAAATACACCAGACATTCCCCAGTTCCATTTCTTGAATCACAAGAAAAGATATCAGACAACTGCCCATCCAGTTGGCCTGTATCTTCTCATTGCACTGATTTCTGTGCTAATTTGCGCATAAATATCAAGGAATGAAAATTATTCTATTCTTTTGGATCAGCTACCTCATAGACAATAACAGTACAAATTCCACAGAAGCCTATATCACAAATCCTGAGTCTTGATCTGGAGATACCATACTTGAAAGGACCCCCAAAATATGTTAATTGCCCTTTTCTTTTTCTGCCACTGATGTTTGTACTGAGGTTGTCAACAGGATGTTTCAGGCCAAGAACTGGATCATAACCAGAACCCCATTCCATTTTAGTTAAAACACCCTCACTACCTCACTATTGCGAGCTCAAGTGCAAAAGGCTCCCTTATCCAGCTGTGTTTTCCACCTTTTTAACTCTCCCAAGGTATACTCGCTACAAGGCTGTTGTAGCCAGTCTTTACATGTAAAAGAAGGCACTTCAAGTGTGAACTGACATTTCGTGGCAGTGGGGCCACTCTCAGCTGTCTGCGCTGCAACGCCCCAGCTGAAGGGATCTTGAGGACCCCAGTTACAATGTAAGGAAGTAACAACAAAACCTAACACTGACACCAGTTGAAAGCTATCAGCTGTGCACTGCAGAAGTCAAGGAAGAAACATTAAGCAATATCAATGATACCTACCTACAGGAGCAGTCATTGCCAAGCAAAGCTAGGAACACAATAGAATACTTGTCATCCCAGCTAAATGCCTTCTTGAATGGAAGTCAATATTGTCCTAGTAACTCAGGTGCAATAACTGAGTTCCAAATTCATTGCAGTTCGATGCAGCAAAGGCTTGCAATGGAAATTCAGGGATTAACAGGGTGACTATTTATGTTCAGATAAGAAGACTGGTCACCTTGACATGCCTACTCTAAATATTAAGAGAGAAGAATGGTATTTACAAAAGCTAACTTCAGCTTAGTGAGACTAAGAAAAACAACTGAGTGAAGAGTAGCCTCAATAAGCTAATATTAGCTTTTGTCCACATACCAAAATCTGCTAAAAAGTTACAGACTTCTTCCCTAAGTCTGAGCTGTATATAGTGAAAATCAGATGAAGTCAGTTACAGGAAAAAACAACCACACATACTAAGGCAAGAAGGACTAGTTTAGTTGCTTTCCATTAGCCTAGGATCCTAGAACTGAAAGAAAAAAAAAAAAGGGAATAAAATACAGACCTAGATGAGAATTCCAGCCTTTGAACAGAAACATTTTCCATTGGCCCCAGGTAGCCAGTCTGCAATAATATAATTAGAGGATTAGAATGTCCTAAAAATGACAGCTACTATGTTACCTCTCTCATTTTCCCAGAGGGCAAGTTTTCACAGCTTGAGGATCAGGTTTGGCCTCCACAAACCCTGTCAAGCTTGCAGAGTTTTGGCTTTTCACACATGCATTCCCACAGAAGCATCACTATTGTTTTGCTGGGCCATCTAGGCCATCAGCACAATGACAGTGTGCGTGCGGGGGAAGTGAGAAGAGAGAACTGTGTGGGCGAAATGTTCTCTCCGACCAGGTGATCCGGTGAATTCACAGGCTGGGCTGAGGGGTAAACAGTACATATAATGGCAGTCTAGCAGAGAGAGGTGAAGACGTGAGATGTTTTTAACAGGATGAGGTTAGCTCTTCCTTTCATGGAAATACATCAACCTTTTCTGGAAAAATCTCCTTTTCATGTAAATTACTTTTTTTTTTAAATAAAAAATTTAAGATGTATGAAAAAAATAAAGGTGGGGGTGGAACAAATCTGTTTGTCTTCAGTGTGACTCTCTACAAGAAATGAAGTGGAAACTCTGTCCTCCATCATATTTTAAGCTGTGTTTGCTCCCATAACAGCAGCGTAGGGCATAATATTCAATTAATGGTGCATTACACATTTTGATTCTAACAAAGAATGTTCTTTAGAATCAAATGTTAGAAATCTTTTACTACAGACTCACAAGAGTTTACTGAATATGAGCATGAGGAAAATGGGTAAATACTGACCCTGGGGGTAAACCCTGATCCAGTACTATTGCACAGAAAGACATCAGAGATTGGTTCCCCCCCATTTACCCCTTCACCCCAACATCACTGCCATTACAGAATATACACACATCTCAGGTCACACTGCACAGTCTTGCAAGTTACCTATACTAGTGAGCAAAACTTCTACTGATTTTACAGTCTACACTGAAACATTTTGCATTCTGATAAAAGGAAGAGAAGATAATTTATTAAATCTCTCTTTTTTCAGTATTCATAATGCAGTATTTCTGCAGCCTAAGGGCTATAAACACTGCAAGTACTACAACTGTTTTCCATGCTCAGGCAAAGCAAAATACGAAAGATGGTATTAGCTGTAATAAGAGAATGTCACAGGACGGCAAGACAGCACACAAGAGTTACTATGTCACTGATGACAGGTAGGCACCACAGTCTAACTGTACAATGATTTATTCGCTTAATACTGCAGCTGCAGCCTCACTATTCCAGCTTTCTGAAACCACATCATTCTGATGCCCATGCAAACAATCCATCTGCTGTTCCCTCTCACCTAAGGATCTGAACACTGAATGTTTCATTAACTTAAAAAAAAAAAAAAGAAGAGAAAAAAGCATCATATGTCATACAGGGGAAATAAACGCACGCTTCTGCTGAAGTGAAACCGCCCCATATTGTTTTTAAACACTCTTAAGGTCTCATGGGTTTTGTGGTTCATATAGGTACCTCTACCCAGACATGTTTACTTGAGTTCTGTCTGGTGTCCAGGACTTGGCTCTATTTCAGTGAGAAGAAAACAATAACAATGGTTTCACCTTTTAAATTTTCTTGCCTGGAACTTACACAAGTTTGTAACTAGAGCAGATATGCAGATGGCACAGAACTTTTCTTTCAATTTTATAGTGATTCAGAGAACTAGTGAAACAGTAAAGTACTAAATAGCATTCATGTCTTTGCTGCTTGAGAAACTTTAAAGAAAATTGCAGTAGTTAATTTCTTAAGTAAATAAGTGTGCACTGATTCAATTCAGGTAAGTCACTGAGAAGCTTCCCAATTAAGTTTGACTAATTTTTTTTTTCTCCTAACTCAAAAGGAGAATGTTTTCCAACACTTTTAATTAAACACTGATAAAAGAGTACTAGCTTTTAGCTTAATATCTTTATAACTCCTGCTTTTCTCAGACCATAATGACATAAACCATTTTATCAGTTTCTGCTCAAGAAGTAGAACCTAAGGACCTATGACCAGATGCTACCAATCCTTGCTAACACCTCTGCACGGGACAGACAGAGTCAAGCACAGAGGCACCCATGGCACATGCAACATGCAAACACTGCACAGATAATTGTACAGATCAAACCCAACCCACTTGGAAAGGTAAAATGTTTGTACACATTTAAAACAGCTAAAAAGTACAGGTTGAAGATCTGCATTCAAATCCAGTTTAGTCAGCTCTATGCAATAGAATACTAATTAAAAAACAAATCCATGTTTACAACTGTAGTTATATTAGAACGATTTCAGCTACAGTCACCAAGCAATAATTATTCAAGGCAGTTAAACAGGAAGCTCATTTTTCATATCTAACACGACACACCAAACCATTAACAAATGTAGAGACACTATCAAGGAAAATAAAAGTTTAAATGAGTAAAGTGTCAGATTTGTACAATGCTTTGTACACTCTCACGAGAGGGTACCTCTCAGACAATAATCTTCCAAAAATGGAAAACAGAGATCTCCTACCATGCCAGTACAAGGAAAAATTGTTTATTTATCTAATACATATTTAACAGGCAGATTCACATTAATTCCTACAACACAGTTTCATTTGAGAGCTAAATGAACATCACATACATATATTTAAGCCTGCTTTCAAAAAACATGGAGGTTAATGCTCCTTTGAGTAAGGATGACTGTACTGGACTCCCTCTGGAGTTCATCAATTCTTCCTTCTCCTTAAGTGACTTAGCAACTGCTGTTTAACAATACACAAGGCACTCCCTCCTCACTAAAGGCTTTGCATCTTGGTTTTAATGTTTTTCATCAGCTTTGTCATCAGAAGCTCTCAATAAAAGCCTCAAACATCAGCCTGCACTGTGGTACAGATGGAAACTTAAGTCGTACAGGGCATCTCATTGACACAGCTTCTTGTCTCAGAGTCTAAATACAAGCACACTCCTGTTTAATAACACAACAGGCTCTCACGCTTGCTGATCTTGTAGGTTTGAGTAAAGAACTGGTGATAAAATGCTTTTATGAATGAAGGCTTCTTTCTAGCTTAACACCTGTTTGGGACCTCTTGCAATCTTGCCAGTTACTGACTCTGAAAAGTGTGCCCTTCTGCAGGACATAATGGGGAAGTAAAAGCCAAACCAAACCAAACGCCATCCTACCTCCCCCTCCTCCCCAGCCACCCAAGGCATGCTTGCTCTGAATCAGAGAGCAGCTGAGCTGACATGTGGCTCCCTTGCCAGCTTTCTGAAATTGAAGTACCGGGGAACTCGAGGATTTTGATATTCCAGCTCTGTATTTGTACGCCAACATTTAACCTCACATTCCAGGGTGGGGTTGGGCTCACAGCCCGGGACATTCCAAAAAGCATTCCAACCAACAAGGCCCTGGAGGTAGCCCCACAGTGAGCACATCCATGCTAAAAGGCTAGCAAAAATAGCTTTGCATTCCCATTCACATTTCTAACATGCAGAATACATCATGAAGGCTACAGGGAGGGCAGGTTACAGTTCTCCCCATACCCATGGATTACGCTTTGGCAGGTATTGTTAGAAGTAGTTTCTGCAGCATCAGTACCAAGAAACAAAACACAACTGCTTTTTTGTTTGCTTGATGTAGCCTTATGACCAAAAAAACCAACCCAGCTGCTTCACTGAGTTCCATAGGATTAACAGTGAAACATTTTCACTTAGCAAATACTTTTAATGGAGGACAGCTTTGGTTAACGTTGGCCAAGTTTCACATTCATATCAAAATATTTTGGTAGCTTGTATTTATTATTATTGTTTTGGTTTTTTAAAGAAAAAAGTGAGGCTAAATATCCTCTAACCCACCTGTGGTCTCAATTGCCACCCTACTCAAGAATGCAGAAGGGCAATGGCTGGATCATTTAATACTGCAAAAATCAACATTTTTCTGAAAAAAATGAAAAACATCTGCCACCTTCTGTTTATGAAGGGTACAGCAGGAAAGAGAAGCACAGGATACGTATCTTGCTCTGTAAACCTAACATCAACAGAATTATTTCTAGAAGGAAAGCACTTGGTCACTGAAGTGGTTAATTTGAAACTGGTGCTGAGAAGGGAACATACCTAATAAATGCAACAGTCCTATCTGTAGAACTTGTTAGAATGAATTGACTGCTCACAGTCCAATAGGAAGTCACACATCAGCTAGGAGAAGTGAAAGTCAGGACACCCAGCCATCTGACCTGCACACACACACACACAATTGCAACGTTTTGCTTGTTCTTGTAGAAACTCATCAAGGCTTTGTTTTTCTTCCTAGCCACTTGCCAGAATTTACAGCCCTTATGTATTTGGCATGGAATGATCCTTCCAGTAGTGACTCCTCACTCATTTTCACATGCTCTGCTTGGCCTACCTATGGCCATCCGTAATTCCAGCACCACCTCTTTAACACAAACAACTATTACAATGAATAAGAGCAGTAAGTGTAAGCATTGATGACCACACAATAAATTAAGGATTTCAAAGCATGCACTTATTAGGAAACAGAAGCACCCCCCCCAAAACTTTTAGTGCATTTGATTTAATATAAATACAATATGTATACTGCACAGACTAGTCTTAATATAGTATTTCTTCCAGCTCAGAGATCTATCATCCAATTCTCTCCATCAACCAAATCAAGACATATTCTGTAAAATACGACTAGTAAAGTATCATATACATTATACAGAATTCCTACAACCTCTATCTTCAGCTATAGTTCATGTGAATTTTTGACAGCATGCTGCAGAAATCTGCTCAGCTGTTCAAAGTAAACCCAAATTCTACAGAGTCTCGAGTGTCACTGCAGTCACCTATCTCTCAACATAAACATGTGCTCCGAGTTGCATTTTAAGTCAGTCGCTGGTAGGAACCAATGTGAAATGTTTACATGGGCTACACCTCACTATGGAGGCAGAAGGATGCATGTTCACATCCCATGACAAAATAGCAGGAGAAAAAAACCAAAAAGGTACAAATGCTCTTATGAAGACCTTGGCTCCTGTACTGAATAATTCCATCTCTTTTCTGAAAGAGGTCCATATCACCAGTGGCAGACTCTCCTGAATTACTTTTTTTTCAGGAGGCTTTTCTATGAGGCAAGACAGAATATTACACACTCCCCATTGTTGGTTTAGCTATAGCTTGGTCCTATATCCACTGTAACTTCCACCAACCCTTAGTCATTGCTCCCATACAACTCTGCATTGTATTTAGGCATCACCACCTATATAGTTGGTGTTCAGCCAAAGATTCAATTTCAATTTTATACAGACCATGATGAAAAGACACAAAGTCAGATTGTTCTAGATGGCAGAACAAGAGACAAATGCACATGAATTGAAATACAGGATATTTCATGTAGACAAGAGAAGAAAAAAAAACAAAAAACAAAAAAACCCAGCCTGACTTGTTTTTACCATAAGGATCATCAAACACTGGAACTGGTTGCCAAGAGGGGTTGTGGTGGAGTTTCAGGCCTTCGAGATACACAAACCCCAGCTAGACAGAGTCCTGGGGAACTTGCTCTAGAGTTGACTCTGCTTTGAGCAGGGTGGTTGGACCAGATCATCTTCAGAGGTCCCTTCCAAACGCAAAGATTCTGTGACATTAGACCTTGGCAAGCCACGCTGCTAGCAAGACCTCAGAATAATTTTTTATTATTCTATGATGGCTCCAAACAGTCTTGACAAAAACAAGATAGCCAGATAGCACTTAGAGTAGGAAAATGGCTGCTTCTGGAACTCCTGATTAATACTGCAAATTCTTTTGCTGCTTTGGAGCAAAACTGAAGAACTGAAGTTATATCAAATATAAGTATATTTAACTGCATTTACTGAAACATACAAAATGAACAAGAAAAACTTTCTTCTTAGACTATATGGATTTACTATAAATTACTCTGATATAAACAAAGGCATTTTAAATATTAATACACATGTATTTCATTTCACAAGTCTGAATATTATCTGATTAGATGTTTTTCCATTGCAAAAATAATGCTTTAAACCATGGCACTATCACTTGAGGAAAAAGGTGCACATTTTAAAATATGAAGAGGATTTATGAACTACATTCAGATGAATAATATCTTGTATGTTCTTTATACAAAAATGCTTTAGAGATCATAGCATGATATTCCTGTTATTTTGTTTTCAGAGCAGAACTGATAATCTGAAGATCCCTCGCCCTGTTGTGTGAAACTAAACCACCATTTTAATGAATTGTTATTAACCGAAATCCCTGAATTATGACATTCTTTTAGGGATTCAAAACTTTAATTTAAATCAGACAAGCTCAGCTGGACTGCTATGAAATCAGACTTAGTCTGTATCCTCTCTAGGAAGATTGAATTTTTGATGAAGACCACCAGTATCACCAACAGCTAAATCCTGAGGCAAACTAGATCATTTCAAGAACAAACACACAAGGGCATATTTAGATGCCAATTATTGCTAGTAATACACGTGTAGACATCTACTAGAACTTCAAAGTTCAAAAAGAACAGAAAAGCTCAAAGTGCATTAATTCAACACATTCATGGCTGCCAGGCTTGGCTCCAGTTCCTTACTGGAAAGGCACAATTGTAATACCAAAGACCTGGAAAGGATGGTTAACTCTATTGTCATATTTCTGGATGGAAAAGTGCAGTGGAAATTATGAAAGAAGACTTATTTTCATGCTTAGTGCTGTAATTTCTAAGTGCTTGTCCTGTAAAAATCCTTTTTCTTGATATATGCTTGGTGTAGATAAAGCTTGTAAGACGTGCATAAACCAGTTTTGACAAAACCATGTCTACTTGGCTAATATTTTCCTAAATTAATTTTTCTCATTAGCTACATAGTTTCATAATGGATGCATCTCTTACCAGCACACAGTAAGTTTCTTAAAAATAAAAAACAAATAATAAAACCAATGACAAAATTGCTTTGAAAATATCTAATATTTTCAAAAATTTATTTTGGATAATCTTCTCAATATTCTTTAAGATCCGGTTGCTGATTTATCCTGTCTGAAAGGCACCATAGGGACAGCGAGTGGTGAACAGGAGACATCTCATTGGCATTTTTCACAACTGGGGAATTTATCGGTCTCTGAGAATCCAAATGAAACGTGAACAGCAAGAGATACAAATAGGAGCCAATTTGTAGCTGCGTACGGGTGAAACCTCCATTTTCCATGCTATTGTGGCATCTTAGGCATATTCACGTCAGAAGTTTCTTCAATAAAATTAGCTTTTTTATGGGAGGGATCAGCAAGGTCTTCTCCATGGTCTCTGTTATTCAAGCATTCATGCTCCTCCCTCTTGCGTTTGTTAACCAGGTGATTTTCTCCCTCACACAGTTTTCCCTCTGGGACACCCAATGTTCTCAGACAGACAATAGCTGCAGTCTGTTCTGCTAGTTTCTTAGACTTGTCCCTGAAGAGCAAGCAGACAGCACAGGTAAAAGTGGCAACTGAAGGCTCTACACTGCGAAGAGAATCAATCTCCTGCCTGTGATGCAACATCATAAAATAAACCAGCTTTTGTAGTCATCTCACAGCAGAACAAAAATGGTAAATTCCAGAAATTATTTGAATCTTGCTAGGTGTCAATGCTGATGCATCACTTCTGATGTACTACTCCTAGGAAATCTGTTTCTATCAGGTCTTGCGTCTCAAGCACTCTTTAATCCAAAGGTATGAAGTCAACATGCATTTGACCCAGGTGGCTGCAATCCTCAGAAAGTGAACTTTTACAACTATGATCACTACACAAAACTAACTAAGCTTTAAAGGATTGCTTTTCTTGAAAGACACTCCCAAGCCCAACTACAATCTGGTAGGCTTGCAAGTTCATTGGCGCTGACAACAGTGGGAACTGCTTCATAATAATAAAATTCCATCATTTCCGAGAGGGACTGCAGAACATATATTTGTCAAATTCAGTATATGAAAACATTTTCTTCTCAAAGTTTCATATCACCTGACTTTAATTTCCCAAAGTCTCTGAACAGGAATGCTGCAAACACCACTAGTTGTGTGCATTTGTCCTCTTAAGAACGTTCAATGCTAAGTGCTCGCTTTGCTGCTAAATCAACTTAGGCACAAATGCCTGAAGCAAACTCCAGTATTAACAGATGATTGTATAAAATACCTTCATGAAACTTTAGAGCAGCCCTGGATGTTGCTATTGATTAACTGCGATCTCCGAGAAGCCACTAAACTGTCTCTGCTTCATTGTATATAGACACTTAATCCTGACTTGTTACTGAGAATGGATCTGCTGCAGTGGCCAAAGACATTACCTCCTCCAACGTTCCTCTCTGCCTCCCCTGGTTACTTTCCAGGCTCTTCAGTCTCAGTTGAACCAAGTCACCTATTCGCTCCCCTTCCAATACAATTTGTGGACTACTGTACTAAGTGAATGAAAATCTGTAACGATTTTCCCAATTATGCTAAAACCTTACTTCCTTGTCCCATGCAACTCTCAGAAATGTGTAATTCTTTCTCCCTCCCAGAGGTAGCTTTAGAAGGTGGCTTTTAGTTGACTTTTATCAAAGCCAACTAGAATAAACTGGAGTATCCCTTCATTGCAAGTTTTAAGCAACATTTCAGAAACAATTAAAGCTGTAAAAAAACCCCAGAACATTAAGGATAGCTTACCACAGAGTTGATCTGTATTTTTGCTCAGCTACTGTTACTACTGAACAGAACAATCTATCCAGTGGTCTTTGAACCTGGAGAAAAACAACAATTCAAAGGGAGAACTGTGTCAAACAAGATGTCATTTACAGAGCAAACAACATTATCGAGGTTCCTTGTTATTCTTGTCTGTACATAACAATCAAGTAATACCTTTAAAATTATTGTAATTCACACCATAAATTTAACCTTGAATATTTAAAAAATAAGAATAAAATTTCTAAACTGTGAATATTTTTGCATTACAAAAAAATTAATCAAATAATATCCCTGTCTAACCAAGCTGTTGCTCCTGTCCTGCAGATCAGCTACATGTAACAGTGTGAAACAGAGAAAACATTCTGAAGCCAAAATCTTTACTTTGCAGAAGTAAAAAGAAAGTCGGTCATGGACTCCTATGTAATGACCTGTAGCTCCAGCAAATTCTTTCACACATCAATCAAAATTAGACTGAATGCATTTTTTTAATTTTCTAATAAAATAAGCTGCTATTCTCATACAGCTTTATGTCTATTACCATTTCTAAAGCTACTTACTCAAGAGCTGTGTAGGGAAGCAGAATTTCTCACTACCTTGAGTCCTTAGATATTTATTTTCATAGACAAGACAGAGAAATAAGCTTGAAATGGTTTCTTTATTGACTCACAGTTTCATAAACAGGCTGAGGATGCTTTTCTTTCCTACACCATTCCAGAAGATACATTTTTGGAGTAATCTGTGGTGGATATTCTCGCCTAGACAGAAAAATTAGTGGTCAAAACCTGTGACCAAGGTTATATTTTAAAACAGATAATGCTGCTTATTCTATTACTTCTACCAGCTATGATGAGAAAAAAGCTGCTTCCATTTTAGATAATTCAAGTAGTACATCTGACTTAACATATAAAATAAAATCTAAACTTTTCTATTAATTCTTCCCAAACATTCACATCCTGTAGCAACTACTAGAGAAAAGATACTTAAAAGAAGGAGATTCTAACAGTATGACAGAATAGATACAGTTTGGCATTGCTTATTATAAGGAACAATGTAAGATTAAACTTTAGAAGAAAGAACAACTGCTTCTGTTACAAGACAGTAGAGTCATCAAATGAAAAAAGGTAAGAAAGGCAGGCACTGATTCAGTTATAGACACAGAATTACAGCCCCTTGTACTTGAGAGAAAAAAAAAGAAATACTGTAAACCCACTGTATTCAGTCTTCAGGGAGTCAGGCAATGTATCCTGTAAATACTAAAGCATTATGACCGGGTTTGATTTTATTCTACACTCTCTTTGAGCTATACTAGACTTAACAGCAAACAAAGCAAAAATAGTAAACGTGTACGACATGGAAAGTAACAGCAATTCTGTAGGCTTCACAGATTATAATCAAAGGTCACTTAATATTGTACTCAATCGCATGAATTAGCTTTTCAAGGAATACCTTACAAGTGGAACTCGTTTAGAAGACCGCAGATGAGCACATGCATTATCTGCTCAGAAAAGAGTATTATGAAATTACTCTGTATGCTCATATTCTCCTATGTACAGATGCTAGGGTTTTGGTTTGTTTTTTTTTTCTTCTTCTCTACGATCACTCAGCACTTTTAATGAGTTAACTGAGAGAATTAAGAAGTCTCAGGAAGCCTGAACTGAAGAACATCTTACAACACAAATAGCACAGAAAAGAGTGGGGATGCTAGTGATTATGTAATGCTGCACACAGATTACTTCATAACGATTCAGCCAGTAAGCACTGTTATGCAAAGTCATTTTCAAACTGTAAGGAACTGTCAAATTCACATTTCTTATTTACAGATGCAGACAGCGAAAAACTTAATTTGCTGCTTACTTGTCAAATCTAACAGCCATTTTTATT
This sequence comes from Chloroceryle amazona, assembly GCA_027560015.1. Taxonomy (NCBI): domain Eukaryota; kingdom Metazoa; phylum Chordata; class Aves; order Coraciiformes; family Cerylidae; genus Chloroceryle; species Chloroceryle amazona. The sequence goes on from JANHFX010002655.1 coordinate 32,448, forward strand.
ACATCTGGATCTTCCATTTGGTCATCTTCATCTTGTATCTCAGTTTCTAAAGATGTTTTCTTTGCTTCAAAAATAGCTGTTGTTTCTTCATAGAAGTCAGCCATTTCAAAGGCTTCACTATTCAAACAGAAATCCTTTGTATTAGAGATCAGTTTAAATTTTTTTCTATCACATTATGATAGAGAAAAGTATAGAAATTAGTTGGGAGGAAGCAACTAGGACTTGGGTCAAAGGCAAAAGCCTCAAATCCCTTTAAATTTCAGATCTGTGGCAGGCTGCAACTACTTCAAAAAAGCCAAGACTATTCATTTCCTAGAAACAGTAATAAAGCCTACAGCATAAGAAAATTCCTACTTTGACTTATGCTCATTGGTATGATTCTTCCAATGACAAAAACTCTGGCCACCAAGCCATCTTCTCCAATGCTCTAAGTGGAAAAGCAACAGAAGCTGAAAAAGGTCAACTAATGCTCTTAAGAGAATACAACCTATTATGTATTGTTATGTAAATCTTTTGGTGTGAAATGCAGCAGCCTGTTCTTTCACATTTAGTACTGAGGTTAAAACCTGGAATGGCTGTACCATGCTTTCACCACCAGGAGACAGCAATATGAAGTAGCATTTTGTCTGAAGAAGTACAGGTGCATTTTAAAAAGCCCAATGTTCTTCGGGAATCTGGGCGTTCAACAGGCTGTTTAGAGCAGTAGTTAAAAGACTGAAGCTGCTGGTAGAAAGCAGGTTCATAAATTATCAAGTTCTATTCTCTGTGTCCCCCTATCTTGTAAGTTACTATAGTAAATATTGTTCAACTATTTACACTGAAAAAGTGAAAAGTAACTTGCAAAGTTTAAATGTTCATGGAATCCACTGCTCCTTTACAAACAATGAAGGCTAGCTCCTTTTTTATATAAAATACAAATTCCCATCATTGCAGTGCAATGTAATAATCATGGACAGCAATGTTTATAGAGGGAGCCAAAATTAGAAAATTGAGATAAACCAGCAAAAGGACTGCAGGCTTTTTCATTCACTTTGAACATGAACAGAATGCTGATTAGGTTTGCTAAAAAACAGTAACTCCATCTGCAAAATATTTCCAGCTTTCAACATCTCTATCCATTTTCATATATGTTAAAATAACAAACAGTTTCAGACTGTTTATTTTATAAAAACAAAGAGACTCTCTTCCCCTCCCTTCCATCAGAAGGGTAATTATAGCACTGGATATGATACAGGCAAGCTCAGACCTTTATTTTGTTTAGTTTGGTGCAAACCTGAATTCCCCTCCATTCTGCGTGAAGTCTTTAATCACATGTCTATTTTATGGTTTCTCTCAAACTTTTCCTTCTCTGTCTCCCTCTGAGACATTTCACCCACACTGTCTCAGATGTCCAGGACAAAGAGATTCATTAAAGATACTGTATTTCCTCAATAAGATTGTCATAGATCATTATGTTATTTCAGATATGAAAAACAGCACAAGTTAAATACATTCATGTATCATATGGGCCACCTTCCTACATTGTTTTGAGTTTATCTCTGTGTTCATTTAAAACAAACACCTTGTCATAAATATTGCAGTAACATTAAAAACCCCAGATGCAAAAAGGAAAGTTAAAATAAATAAATATCTCTGGAAAAAGAAAAGCTCCACACAATTAACCTCCAGACTAACACTAGAGAATGCTGAAATTTTTCTTTATCAAATAATGCAAATATTGGATAAATGCCTGTTACTCAGTAAAGCAACACTCAAATTAGCGTGTTGAATATATAGATGTTTTTAGGGGTAAAACTTTAATTATTTTTTTTTATTTAGGGTATTTTTTCAACTTTTTCTGAAGATGTGGCATGCCAGGCAGTGCTACAGACAGAAGTTGTCTGCAAGTTTGACAGAGAGCACAGTCCCTGTTTCTGAAGTACAAGCTTACCAGATCTCCTGCATGGACTGTGCAGCGTGCAGCTTCTTACCCTGTGTAGTTTCCAACTGTTCTCTTAACATCTGACACAAACAGTATTTTGTGTTGGTATAGTGATTATCATACCTCACTGCCTGGAGGAGAGAAACAAAATACATATAAACACATACCAAATAAATTTATCTTACACAATGTTCATGTCTCCTGATGAATTTCAAAATCTTTTTGAAAGGCAAACTACTATGCAGTTTCTGCAAGAAGACTCTCATGAACATGCATATAATCTCATTATTTTGGCATGTTTTCATGAACAGAAGTCCAACGTATTCATAAACTTCAGAAGAAAGAGCTGACCAGTTCATATAACTGACCAGCAATGCAGTAATGTTTTAGTAACTAGCTAATGGCAATTCAAATTTTCAAAATCAGAAAATGTTGAATTGATGACATGGTCAACGGCACCGATTTCTAATTTCCCATTATGTCATTCAAATTGTGTACTTTGATTAACAGCTAAAACTTTATGTAATATATGCCTCATCCAATGGAGCTACAGTACTACAATACAGCATTACTTTATTGGAAAATCATTCCCTTTGCTTCCCTGTTAAAAATTCTTTACTGTCTTTGTGAAAAGCAATTAATTTCTAGAAAGAAATCCAAGCAGCAACTGAGTATTCAACATTCCTCCACTATTCTGTTCAATATTATTTGCACAACTGTAGCATCAAGAGTTGGCCTACATATCATTAGCTTTTCAAATTCCTAGACATTTTTAGATAGCCCTGTAAGTTTCATAGATGTTCCCAAGAAACTAGGGCTAAAAAAAACACAGTACATAAGAAAAGAAAGATCAGGAAAAACTTTTCCACATACAGATTTCTCAACAATTTTTTTTTTTAATTTTTGTGAGCAAAATAAACCAGAGGAAGCAGTAGTTGATTTGCAAGACTCATGGCATATGCAGTATGTTGAAATATCCCTAGAGCCTAAGTCTTTGAAATGAAGAGGAGCTACAATACTTTAGAATCATTAATCCAATTTTTACTAAACAATGTAAACTACAAGTAAGATCTTCCAAAAAACATACGTATTTGATGTAAGCTTGCATGACTTCCTTCAAAGGGAAAAGCCCCTCTTTTCTGAAGATGGATGGGTTCCACATGGCAGCACGAGCTATCATTACTGATGAGGCAGCTGTAGCTTTCTGGAAGGTCTCGATGTCCAAATACTCTTTGATGAAGTCATGAGATCCTCCACTAAAAATTAACAACACTGTTATAATCACAAAAGTTTTATTTGCTATTACTTGTACTACAACACAGCCCTGTATTTTCCGTGTGATATTACAGTATTAATGGTGGCAGAATCTTTTTGGGATATTACCTCAAAACTAAGAGAATATATGTGTCTGAGAGTTTTATTAGCTATTTGTCATTAAAACACATTCTTCATTATCTGCATTCTTATCTTAAAAATAGAAGACTTTTTATGAAGGACATTGCTTGCATTTTACACAAACAGTGTGCTTTCACACAGCTCTTAATGGATAAGGTTCACAAAGAAGCACTTCCATGTTGATTGAAAAATGATACTTTCTCACTGCCAGCCCTTAACCTTCAACTGCACACTAATTGTGCTGGCATAAGTGATACTTGCAACAAATTAAGTAGGGACAGCATCATTCCACTTTTGCTCTGGCACTAATGCCTACAGAGCAACTACAAATAGAACCTCTAGGTCAGTCACAAAGCACTTGAAAGTTAAAAAAGGTTGCACTGCTTCTATTATATTGCCTCTGCTTTCAAAGTCAGCAACTCAGACACTTAAAACACCTTTTTTCTCTTAAAAGTTCTTGCCAACATCTTTTAAATTTTATTTAATAGTTAGACTTTTGAAGTATAAAGTGAGAGTAAGTCTTTATCCCTTCAAAAGTAGAAACACTGTCAGATTCACAATGAAAGCTAGAGAACAATAAATCACTTCAATACCAGACGGTTATATTGTGAAGGCAGAACAAGCAAGCTTCCTGCACTAATGAAAGATTATGCCATAATTCCAGCGTATTTCCTGACCAAGCTTGAAATACAAGTGGATAACATTCTCAAAATACTAGCCAAATAAGTTACAGTGGAGATCAAGTATCATGAATGAAATATATTTAATAAGCAGGAAACCAAGTTGCATATTTACATTCCTTTAGAGAAGGGAAAGTTTCACTAAGTGGATTTAAAATAGAAATCATAGCCATTTCAGAGAAACCATATGGGGAAAGAAGAAAAAAAAAAGATTGTTAAGGTTAGTTCAGTATGTTGGGGCACTGTTTACAAAGTAGTAAATTCATATATGGACTACTTAGAAGCAATTCATCAATGCACCTTTGATATTTTTATATCTTAATTGCATCCTTCTACACCACAGGCTGGCATTTCTATGATGTGCATAAAATCTAAGAATTATTTGCCTCATCATCTATCTAGGGAAGGATCCGGGTAAATGCACAATTTTGGTTGGCTTTTTAATTTCATACAGTTTTAAAAAGATATATTCTGAAACTAGAAAGGGGGTGAACAACTGAGAAGTGATCAACAAAGATTATCAGCACAGCGTATTTCCTTTGTCCAGTACAGAAATAGGTCATCTAACAGCAAAAATTACAACTTTCAATGCTTTTTTTACACCCAGAAATGCGAACATGAAAACAGTTCTTAAATTCCTGATTCAAGTATATAGTTTGCTGATATGCAGCTCTTCCGTGAAAACTCAAGAGTAATGAGAAAGAACTACATTTAGGGACACTGCTTCTCTGGCCAAGGATATTCTACTGCCACTTAAAGACATAAATCATCTAAAGATGTTGGTCAGGCAGATCAGACAAAATTCAGGACAGTTCGGAAATCTTCATTGCCTCTGCTTCCAAAATTGCTCTTAAAACTTACCTGCTTGTAGCTAAACATTTTTAGGACCAAATTCCTTGTTTCAATATCACAGTTACTGAAGGATCTGTCAGTACAAGCAGACAGATTCAGTAGGATTTTGTCTGTATGTGTGCAAACTAAGGATGTCTTAAGGAAGACATTAGACCATAGAATATGACCTGTCCCGCTGCTCAGAAACCGTTTTTTCTAACATGCAAGTGTCCAAGATACACAGCAGTAGGGTCATAACCAGTCACTTCACAGGGCTTAAAAGCATAGAAAATTCAAATGCTGGATGCAATCAGAAACAGCTTGGACAGATCCTAACACTCAAAAGCAATGTGTTTTGAAAAATACACAGAATTTTTAACCTAAACGCCACCGTATGGTGATATTTCATATGACCAACTCTGTCACTACTACCTCTATTCATATCTGATTGTTGCTAACAGGTAATAGTGTATTCACCCTACAGAAAGGTTCTTTTTTCTGCACTTGCAAATCTTACATTAAGTACAGGCATCTGGCAATAATGAGCTCATCAGTCCAACTTACTTTGCTATTACTGGAACAGAGACTGCTTCAGATATGGCTTTGATCACATCACAGTGGACAGGGTGCTGAGGTCTCTCCTCCTTCTTCCTTTCCGACAAAACAAAACAAAACAACAGACCAAATATTTCTACAGAATTCTGAATCACAGCACACAGGACTCAAGGATTATTGGGACATATTTATTTTCGTTTATTTACTTCATATATTTGATGTAACTTTCTGTTTGGTTTTGTTGGATTTTTTTTTTAAACACTAGAGAATTCTTTCATATCAAATACAAGTTTAAACGCTGTTACTGTAATTCATATTCAGTTAAGCAGCATGTTTTATATACAGAATATTGAAGATCATTTTAGTTTTATTTAGTCTTTGAGAAAAAAAATAGAAAAATAGCAGTAAGTGGTTCAATTCCCATATTACTGGCCTGATTTACTGCACCACTGATTTAAATCAGAACCACATATTAAATGTGGAGTATACTCCAGTGATATCTTACTGTGCTACATTCATCAGTAAACTAAGAAAAAAAAAAGTCTAATTCTTTCCTGCCTAAAATCAATTTACCTTCCGTGGACTGCAATGGCAGCAATACCAGTTTTTTCTATTCTCTTTACTAGATTCACCGTATCCTCAACCTGAGAGATGAAAGAATGACATGATTTTAGTTCAAAGAAAAAGGAGTAACTACCATGCGAGCATTGTATGAACAAGTCTTTGAGGTTTTTCTTTTATCAAGAGGGTTACGATTCCTATATTTCAACAGTAACTCCCAACATGCATATTCACTTAATACATACTTCAATTAAAGAACCACATCCTATGGCAAAAATAAGAATCAATTTTCAATCAACATAATGTGCAATCATACATCTATAAATATTCATCTCAGATGTGTTTTTAAAAAGTTAACTAGTATCTAAAAAATCCTAATGATATTCTAATAAAATTCTATGATGACCCATGAATCAAAAGACACAGAGGAAAAAGGAGAAGCTCCCAGTATGTCTTCAAAGAGGTAAGATGCTGTTAAAAGACAGAAGTTTAGCACACACCTGGATTCACCAGTCTTATGCAGCTTTGGGGAAAGGGAGAATTAGAGATAAAGTAAATTTTCTTTTAAAAAGCCAGAGAATTATGTGACTAACGACAAAAAGAGCACCTTCAGTCTTTTAAATGCAGCATCTACCATCTGGCATGGACACAGAGACAGAAGCTCACCTACTGTTCTGATGGATGACATGTTATGCAAAAGCAGCTTGAAACAATGAAGAGGCTCTAGGATACTTGTTAAAAACAAAAAGAGGTTCCAGTTCTTCAATTTAACACTTCAGAACCAAAATAATCTTAGACAGAGTTACTGGTTCTTTTCACACAGGCTTCATTTGTTCATTTAATCATTTTATGTGCATGTATAAAAGACTTTTGAACAATAGCTAGCTCAGTTACACTTTATCCAACTACAGGAACATCGATCCAGGTCATTATCTAGGCAGGTAATTATATACACAATTGCAAAATAATCAGTTATTAAAAGAGAAGCCACATCATCTCCTGAAGGTTTAAATTATGTAGGGAAGTCAACTGAAAAAAAAAGTCCAATAAGGAAGCTACATCAACTGTAAAAAAATAAAAAAGGGAAAAAAGAGCCTAGGTAATTTTACTACATTCTGAATAAGTAAATTCTAGAAAAATACTGACAAAACTATATGTAACAGCTTTAGCAATATCAATATTACCACAATTCCTTCAAAATGAATGCTTGTACTCAAGAACATTAAAAAAAAGGTCATTCTACTTGCAATTAACATGTTGCTTCTGAGAAGGAAGATTATGAGCCTCTTTATTTAAGAGGAATTTCAGTGCTTCAGTGTATCAAAGGGTTTCTAAGAAGGCTGCACAAATTGTTTTTAATTCAGGTATCATTTGTAGTATTTATTTCTGTCATAGTATGTACAGTGAATTGGGAGAAGTTATGCAAGTTTTCCTGGCAGTGTACAATAGCAGTAGTTTATAGAGCACAGGCAGTTGCTTTTGCAAACACTATTTCATTAGTAAATTCTCCAGTGTTAACACAAATGTTGGAATTTGAAGAAGTAACATTCAAACTTTGTCTTCCCCTCTTGAAGTTTAACTTCAAGCAGACTGCCAAGAAATTCCAAGTTCATTGCATTATTTTCATGTACACAATATATCCCATTTGGCAGTCCTCGTCCAAAATAAGAGTACATTTTTCCTTTCTGTTTTCATGTAGCATTTATCCACCAACAAAAGCTTTGGGAATAACTTGGAGGGTTATAATAGGACAGTACTAAAATATTTTTTTAAAATCAAAGTATCCACATTTAAAGTTCAATGGAATAAAACCATGTGCAGATATATAATGTTTAGTATTTTCTTTACTTTTTAAATTAGAGAGAAGAAAGGAAGTTCAGCAGCTGGTGTGAGTACTCAGAAAAGTGGCATGGTTGGAAGGGAAAAATTACCAAACAGAAGAAAATATCTTCTGAAAAATGCTAAGAAAATGCTTGCAGAGGGAAAACCATTAGCCTGGAAACTAGGTCTGTGAACCAGAGCACACCTGGTTGGCACAGCTGTTATACTATCAATTGTTGCTACTAATAATTTTTAGCAGTGAGATACATATATCTCTCTCTAGCTTTATTAATCATAGGTATATTTGCTATAGTGATTTTTGCACTATTTGTGGTAATCTGTAATAAGAGTTGAGAAATTTAGAGGCTGAAATTCTCTGTGTCCTTGTGCATCAGGGAATCTGACAGAGTCACAATCACAATCTCTATACGGGTCAGAGAGATGTTTAGATTGTGACGGTATCGCAAACAGAAATTATTATTCCAAGTGTTATTTCACAATTACAGGTCTCAAATGCCAACATTATAATGCCATATATTCAAATTGATTTTAAATCACAGAAAGAAACCAAAACTAAGCAATTTAACAATGATTTATGTTCTTACTGAGGGCAAAATGCGGATTTTGCAGGTTACCGGTTTACAAATTCCTTTAACCAGGGTAGTCAGTATCTGGAAAAAGATAAAAAGGAAGTCAAAAAACATGACCCAAGCAGTGACATTAACAGATCTCCCCTTCTTTCTCTCTTGAGAATACAAAGAATTAGAACAATGTAACACTAGTTACTGCTCCTAAAAAGATGTTGTTAAAAGAGAAGAAAGCCTTCAAAATGGAAAAAAAAAAAGAAAATGAAGGAAAAATATGAAGTAACATCATTGAATCTTCTAAAAGAAAATAAAAATGTAAACCAACTTCCACACCTAACACAAAGCACCTCTTATTCATTAAAACAAATTCAGAATAAGCAGACCAACAAGCAGTAGTTAGTTTAACCATTTAAGACCTGAGCTATGGAAAGAATCTGATTTTCTCAGACTAAATTTAAGTCCAACCAATCAGACTTAAAAGGATCACGTGATACATGCTTAAATCACTGCATGACTATACAGTAAGTGGTACCAGACACCAAGATATTCTTCCATTTGTCAAAAGGCTAACACTCCATCATGGTTATAACTTTGATGACATGCCCTTCTAATGACACGTCCTCAGAGAATGAAGTAAATGATGTAGGACAACCTGTTTTCATGTCAGAACTTACAACGAATAGCACAACTACGCAACAGACCAGCTTGTTGGAACTGTAGAATTCCTACTAGTCTACAAAACAGAATGGTGTTATCACAGAAAGAGGAAAGACTTGCAGAAGAAAGACTGAGTTGACATCCCTTTTAGACAGAAGGAAAGGGCATGAACTGCAGGGATCAGAACAAGACTGGCTAGTATTCAGTCATGCACGTGAGTGAAGAGAGTCTGGTCTCTTCAAAAAGAGAGACGTATATACAAGAACTTCCTCAGGGAAAAAAATAAATTTTCTCTATAAAAAATGTATTACATCTCTATCTATATTACACATAGATGTATATATGTTTTCAGTTTTAGATACACAAAATTATATACACATAAATACATATACATATGTATGAACCCTTTTTCTTACAGAAAAGAATCCTCTTCACAGAGGATTTTATGCCTTTTTACAAACACAGACATGTAAAACTCCTCCCCTCTGCAAATACAGCACCACATTCCTTTTCAGTTTTAAACTTTCACAGTAAGGTAGTAACTTTATAGTCCAGACAATGACAAGGAGAACTAAATCAGGATTATTGATCCATAACCTTAATTTCAGTGTTCAAAACTGGTTATTCCACTCTAGCTTTTACAAATTTGTCTTCTGTGCATTCATTCCTGCATTCAGTAGAGTACAGTACTTAATACTTCGCGAGGCAGTTCAAAGCCCACCCAGTGATACTTACAGACTCTATTTTGTCAGGATCAGACAGCAGTGCTGCTCCCATACCTCCCTGGGAAAATATACAGAACCTGTTACACACTAGGCAAACATATTTTTCAAGGAGAAAATGACAAACACTAAAATGCAGAAGCATTAGTGAACACTTTGCTGAAACATTTCCTAGAACTGTAGAGCCATAATTCAGGGCACCAACTTGCTCCCATTAATTTGTAGAACAGACAGGATTTCAAAAAGCCATTTTCAGCCACTGTAATCATCCAGTTTCTTCTCATTAAGTGACAGCTGAACAGATTTATTGTTTTAATATTACACTCCACATTTGAGAGGTCTTGATGTCAGTAGCTTCTGACTACACACTACGTTTAGAAAAAACAGGCTAAGACAAATTAAGTGGCTGTCTTGAAGAAAAATTATGAACACTAACAATTTAATATTTTAACTGTTCTTTCTCTGCTATTTCACCTGCATACATAGATTTAGAGGCAAATAAGCAAACCTAAGAAATCAGTTCAAAATTGTATGAACTTTTTGACCCAAAACTACTGTCAGAGCATAATCATTCACCAGCTTTTGAATTTTTGACCTTTCATCCTAGTACAGGGTGAATGTTTTGGTGTTCTGGTCTTAATTATCATTCTGTGGAAGGATAAAATAGTCTTTCATGTAATTAGTTATAATACAGAAGAAAGTAATAATAGCTAAAGAAAACATTACTGGAAATACCATCATGACCATTATGAATTTAATGACATCCTCAACAGGACTACAGTTCCTTGCTAATACCACTTTATCTCAAAAGCCATCTGGCAGAAAAACAAAGTTCAGAAACAACAGAATCTAAATTCATAAATAAAAATGAGTCCAGAACAGGGGTAAATTAAAGTTTGAGTTTAAAAGAAGGTGAAACATTTGTTTTCACCATATATCACTTGTTATTTACATAAGTTATCACTGAAATAGAAAGAAGTTAATGGGATTAAAACAGAAAAACCCTAGAAACACAAGTGGGTAAAATTATTCAAAAGTTAAATGAAAGAATAATTTAATTATTCTTCAGAATGCAAGCCAACCTACAAAAATAAGAAGCATTGAAACAGAACCTTCCTATATATTGATCCACACTAACCTGAGCTAACAAGCTTCACACATGCTAACCTGCTTAAAGATATGGTATGTTTAATTACATGAGCAAGCCTATTCTTGAGAGATTTCTAACATATTACATTATTTTACTGTATTAGGGCCATGACACCTTGGAAACTCTTGCTTTCTGAAAAAAAAAACAAAACAACTCAAGTTTATCTGCATGAACAGTTTACTGCCTGAATTTGTTCAGCCCAGAAAAAAAGAACAGTTTCTACACTTCACACCTCTAAGAAAGAAATAAATAATTAGAGAGTAATCAGAATCTACTTGCCTTAGTAGAATACTCTTTTGGGCACCCCATGTTGATATCAATACCAGCTACATCACTCTCTCTGAAAGACAAGGAGACGATTAAAATATTTTCAGCATATTAGAACAAGAATCAGGAAGACATCTTCCCAGAAAGCTTGTTCATCATCATTAAGACTTAAATGATAATTTAAGATTTTATTTGAACTTCTGAATTTTTAGCTTCTCACATAATTTATGCATTTATTTTAACAGCAGTCTGAAAATCAGTCTGTCCACAGGCTTCAATGACCAGTGTTGCACAGAAGCTGCAAATTCTCACCTTAAATATGTTTATATAGGATTGAGCATATATAAGTATATATAAATATATCCACCAGTAAATTCACCACTGTCAATAAAACAAGTTCTACTGAAACTATAAAGGTTTGAAAGACACTTTTCATCTATGCACAGTACTTTATTGGGGGCTTCAAGCCACAAACAGTAGGAGACATTTTGGGGCATACTGGTCTTACTTGCAGCTCTGGAATATCCAGGGAAATTTCATATTGGAGAGATCAGGGACACACTGCACTAGCAAAAAGCCATCAATCCCAGTATATGCAGCTGCTGCTTTGAGCAAGAATTGTTTGAAATAGAAGTTACAGTTACACAATGATACCATTGGCCTTTTGAGATGCTACTTTTACTGTGCAGCTCCTACAGAACTTTTCTTGGTCCTATCAAGACCAACTTTCACCTCTCAATCATAGAAATCTGTCTTCCACAATAATTTCTCTGTATATAAAAGCCAAAAAAAAACCCCAACTCCTGGTAATAAGGGAGTGAGAGAAAATAACTTACACAAGCTTAGCTACTGCCAGGGCTCTTTCAGCATCTGCAGAACCCTGTTGGTAAAAGATGAGGATTTACAATTATAAAATATCATCAAATTAATTTTTAAAAGTCTTTTTAAGAAGTTTCACTAATAACAATTCTACAGCATCTACAAGAACCTGTTCCAGGGCTATCATTACCACTGAAAAAAGTCTCTTTCAATATCCAATGCAGTCCATAGTGTTCTCTCCCTCCAGCCCCCATTATCTCTTGCCCTACACAGATTGGTCCCAAAAAGCAAATTACTATCTTATTTTCTACAACAGCCTTTAACCCATTTGTGCAGTGTTAACACGCACATTAATCCCCTCTTACCTCTGCTAAACAATACCATTTCTTTCAATCTTTCTAGTGAGACTGTTTACTGGACAGTGCAAGACTTAAACACATAATCAAACATCAGCATCATTTAATTTTGGTATCTACATGTTCATAAATGTCTCAAAGAGAGCTATTACAAAAACAAGCTGCTGTTGCAGAGCACAGAAATTATCTTAATCACCTCTAGTGAAAACAGCATTAAGGAGAGCTTATAACATAGCATCTTGATCACACATGTACTAATAATTTGGAAATTCTGCAACACATTTGGTGAGAAACTTTATCTCTGCCTGAAGGATCAAGAAAATGATAGTATGCAATTCAGAACTGCTTTAGACTTAATGTTACTAGCACTACCTTGTCTAAATATGTTATTAAAAGAGTACCTGTAGCTGGTTTCTTACCATTTGAAAGACTACATGGTGCCTCTCCCTTTCACAAGTTCTGAAAATAACTCTTTCATTAGGTGCAATGAAGTCCACTGTTTCAAGTACTTCTATAAGAAATAAAAAAACAGATAAAGCAGACAAAAATTATACACAAATGTAACTCTAAAGGAAGTCATATAGCATTTCATTTATATATAGGTTACATAGTCATAAGTCTTCCACAAACAGCAGAACTAATGACACCCTACCTCCTATATGCCCTTGCAGTACATTTCTTGCAAAACAATTCAAAAAGAATTACCAACTGTCAGTTACTAAAACATTAGACCTATCCTCCAAAAAATATTCATGGTTTTCACAAAGGACACTACTCAAATTCCTTAAGAAGGGAAGCAGATAGGTGCAAACTTCAAAAACTTATTTTTAAGTCCCTAGACACAGTTAAAGGAGATTATAGTTACTCATAGCTCATAGTAATCACTAAGAGATTACTTCAAGAAAATATTTTTTTTTTTTCTTAATTAGGAAAAAAAACCCCAGACACCTACAGGTATTAACAAAAGAAATGCTATACTTGCCATTTATAACTCTCTTACACTGCAGCATCTTTATGTCAATCAGCTCCTAAGAATAAAGCATAAAAAAAAAATATCTCAGTGAGTGAATGTTTAGGGCACACAGCTCTAAACAGCTGCCCATCTTATTAAACAACTATCTAAAAACAATAAATATACAAAATAAATTAAGAGTTTAGCCATAATAGAACACTCAACTAATGTTTCAAAATACATCCACAGAACATAAGAATGTGGTATGTTGACAAAGGGTTAGAAGAACCCTTGTTCTAGCAAGGTAGAAAGCAAGAACAACCAACCTAGAGCAGAAAAGGAAGATAACAGTAAAGCAACAAACCACCTGAAGAATGACCTTTTATTTATACTTGCCAAATACATAGTTGAACAAAACAGTAATGTAAAGCTTTAAAACTTCTTTACCTTAATCCCAAGTTTTAACAATCCTCTACATTTTTTAGAAGACAAAATGAAGCTTTGTGTTGACCTTTACTAGAGAACCCAAAACCCAGTCCCCCTTCTTCCAGAATTTATGGCTTTCTTTTAGAAGAAGCCCAGAGTTTCCATCTACATATATTAGCTTAACTGCAGATTCATGCAATTCAATTTAATTTATTAAGGACACCATTTAAGTCCTTTACTCATATGTAACTCATTAATTTGATTATAGGTGAGCTTTAAAACAAACTGACTGCCTTTAACTGACAAAGGGTTACAGCTGGAGCCAATACAACTTGTTAGCAGCTGAAATAAATATGCAGCAGTTACTGCAACTGCTACATAAATTGAGAAAAAACCCTATTATGCTGTGGTGTTGGTTACCTGAAGAAGATTAGTCTGCTATGGAATGCTTTAGCAAATAAGATTTAAGACCTGCTGCCTTACAGGCAAAAAATAATAGAAAAAAATAAACTAATCTCAATCTATTTTTATTATATCATAGGTAGTATCAATAATGCTTTATTTTTTTTTTAACTAAGACTCCTCATCAGGTGTTGTTTGTGCTATGTTCTGAAGTAGCCCTGAATTATAAAATGTTGACAGATGGGAGAGAAAAGATTAGAAAAAAGGATTAAAGAATGAGATGTTACCATACCAAAATGCCAAATGCCATTGACTAGGCTATTCTATTGCCAAATAACTGCAGTATAATTGCCTAAAATAGATCTGGTTTGTACTCTTTTGTCAGTTCTTAAGGAAACCTAAAAAGTATAATTTTTCTGATAAAAATCTATGAAGAGAGATATCTAACTGCTAACACTAATCTACGTCCAAAAAGTTTTAACTTTCCTGTCTTTCAATGACAATGAGGATAAAGGAAAAGACAATGTAGATTTTACTTGTCAAGTGAAATGACGAAAACTACAACAGGTTTTTAGCTACATGAATGACTTTTCCACTACAGGTTTTGTTGCGTAATGCAACTTACTAAGTTTGTGGACCTCTTCCTCTGAAGACTAGAACTATGGCAAAAAGGGTGTGTGAAACTGCTTTAGGTGTACAGGTTATAGTGCTAGATTAAGTGAAATTCTCACACCCTGTGATTTCAGCAGTAAGAAAGCAATACCTTTGTATGTGTGCTTTGTTGGGAGATAAAAAAATCTGAAGAACCAACAAACAAACCCCACAACAATTTCTACATTACTATCTTCCCCTAATTTCATATACTATGGCCTTGTCAAAGCTGTGGTTAATGAAATCCAATAGCTGTTCCGTAACAAGATTCTTTGCTGCTACTAAAAAGTCTAAGAGATACTGGAAAAGCACAAAAGCTGTCTGAAGCCTGACTCACTTTTAGTGTTTAGGACTTCTGGATTCTGTAACTCAATGCTTGTGATTTCTCTATATATGATCTGCTGCAGTTAGCCTCCCAGAGGAAAAAAAGATGTATATTCTCAATCCCATATAAAGCAGAGGTCATAATTAATAAACTTGTATACTGCCAATTAGTATTTGTCAAAGAAGAAAAACACCTTTACTTTCTATTTTATAACAGATGGGGTAACTATTCTACTGAATTTTGACAATTCTTCTGAATCATCCAGCAATCTTCCACCGGGAGCAGATCCAACTAATTAAATACCATTTGTAGTTCTAGAAGACAGACAAAAGGTGAGCTGGGGACAGATGAAAATAGCATATTGTCTGAGAACAAATCTCTTTCTTCTCCCCCAAAAAAGGGCAGTGAGCTAACTCACAAGAGAATTTGCTGTCAAGATTCCCAAAGATCATTCTAAACAACTAATTCTGAGGACTTTTTTCAGTCTGTTCTATTGGTACAGATCAAACATTCTTCAAGAAAGCCAGTATTTAAGACATGTATACATTCTTTAACTCTTTACTGTGTGGTTTGTTGTTTTTATTAAAAAGAATCTGGGCTGACTTGTGTAACTTGTACTTGTGTCTACATTTGAGAACTAATATTAGTACTGAAGGGAGAAAGTGGGGTTAGGGATTCACTGCAACATACAGATAGTGAAGACTAAGGACTAAAACAGAACAGTCCTACCAATAATATCTGTAACAAAATAAAGACTCAACTTCAGGAAGCTTTAAGAAAAGTGGTTAAGCACCAAGGATGGCAGCACTGTGCAGGGTATATCTCAATGCTCTGGGTTAACCCAGCGGAACTAAGCAGAGGGTAGGTCAGCCTAGGTCTTAATTAATGTTACAACTCTACTTACTACGACAAAACAAAAATCAAAACACAGTTGATTTTGAAGAAAATGCTATGGTCAATGTTTTGTCTAAATGAATTTAATTTTACTGAGTAGTCTTAAAATATGGGTTTGCCATGACTTGAGGACTGCTCAAAGGGAAATGCCATAAGCCCTAGAGATTCTTCTTTCCCCTTTTTCTAATGAAAAAAATATTTAAAAGGAGCAAGTCCCGCAATAAATTAAGTCTCTTTGTACTTTTATAATAACAATGTTATAAAGCTACCTCGCAGTACACGATATCAGCACCATAGTCCAGAGCAAGAAGACGCATTGGTAATGTTCCCACTCGCACCATTGGAGCCAGGATCTTCTTGCCTCTAAAACACAGAGGCGTGTTCACCGTCATTCCTCTTGCGGAACTACCTGGAAGAGGAGAACCAAGGGGAACAGCCATGGTCTATCGCTGCCTACTCGCAAACGCCCAACTCTTTTGGCGGGAAGGACGGACGGGCGGGGGGCTGCGCGCGACCCTGTCACACCTGCCAGAGCTCCCTCAGCAGCTCGCGAGACGGCTGCTCCACCGCGGCTC